>SZWC01002355.1:93818-124820 GCA_023375785.1 Penium margaritaceum | reverse complement strand
AGAGAGAGAGAGAGAGAGAGAGAGGGCGAAATCGGGGAATTGTGCTGACCGGCAGCTCTAAGCGCAACAGCGACTGCGCCTACAAGGTTGTGAGCACGCACCCAGGGAGTGGCCGTCCATGCGAGTTATGCGCAGCCGCATGGCTCCCCCGGTCTCCACTGCGATCAGGTTGTCAACCTCCTCCAACCGGACGTCCGCCGGCACGTCGGCAAGCAAAGGATCCGCGAGAAGCCTCTCGATCGCCGCCTCCACGGACGACGCCGACTGCCTCGACATCAGCGCCATCGTCCCCATGCCGCTCTACCCGCAGCGTGGCAAGGGCGCTTGCTGTGGGCGGTGCCGTGGAACGCGGCAGCTTCCTGCCCTGCTGGACTGGCCCGTGCAAAAACGTCGACGGAGTGGGGCGCACTGAGCGGAACAGGCGTGGTAAAAACGGGGAAATTGCAGATTAAACCCTGTTTTTAGTCGGCAACGTTCAAGACACCCCTAGTTTCAGTATAGTTTTCCCACGTTCCACAGACCGGAGCAGTTACTATCACACCTCATGAACTCCGCGAGTGGGCATTCTGTCCTTCAAACGGTGACCAACCGCACGTTACCCTCGGGATTATTGCACCGATTGGCCAAGGGCATCTTGGCCACCTGCCCAGACCTCCGGTGTTCCGTTCCAAAAGTTTCTAACAACTTCAACCACATTCAGGGACGATCGAAAGAAGTGTTGTGGGCCGTATTGATGTTTTAATCATGTTCGGTCGACTTCATGACGGAGGTGTAAAACGGTGCCTCAATATTCTTCAAGCCCTTCACTTCTAGCAAAGCTTCTCGAAGCAACCACTCATGGCGCGCCCTCGTACGCATCGCTCGGCTCGAGCCCCGAGGACCCAAAATATGCCTCATTTAAACTCTCCATTGCATGTATGTGCTTGAAAGTTTTGACAGTTTTCATCAAAGTGCACTTCATGCTTAAAATGGAGATCAATTTCTCCCAATTCCTTGAATCATCTACTACTCTATACCTCATCCTTATGAACCACATGTCTTCCACTCGCCATAACACTTGGTTTCAAAGAAAAGGGATACACTTGGGGTAGCAAATACATTGATCACCTGGTGAAAACATCGTTCAAGTCTTCAACACATCTCCACCTTTCGGAAATTTGTAAACCTCGTAACGACAACGATGAACGGGGTGAACACACATAGCAACAAGCAACAGAAACATGCAAAGACTCTGGAAATGGAGGTTAAGGAGCACAACCTCCTACTTGGTTTTGTTCAAGAAGCTCTTGAAACAAACCAAGCAGCAGATACAACTTTTGTGGTTGATAGCACAACACCCACAAACCCAGCGACCAACCTGGTGTAAGACCCCTTTGACTCGATGAATCCTTCGCCTCCACCATTGCCTGTTAGGATGATACGTGGCGCAAAGGGAGGCACCTTCCAACATGCTCGCATGAACAAACATTTGCAATTGAATTTTTGGAGACTTAAGAGAATGAAGACCTAAGACCCAAACACACTGATGGAGGAGCTTTGGCATTCTAATGCGCGTGAAGCAGTGCTCACTAAAAGAAACAGCCAGCTCTCAAGTGAACCCCATATTCCACCAGCACTCCCTGAGTCATTTGATCCTGCGAACTAAAAAGAAAGACAACCAGGATGCGGCTAACGAGTTTAGAGGTGCACTTCAACGCTGTCGGGCCTAGTAATTAAAAGTAAAAGATTGACCTCGTGGCCTCACCTTTATGTGGTACAACTTTAAGTTGGTGTTTTGATCTAAAGATCATCCTATTCATGTTTGTGCGGTGCAGCAAGGGTTAGGTTCATTGCTACTGGGACCGTTGTACTTGGAGAGCAACTATACATAGAGTAGAAAGCTGGAACTAGGAGAATGATGGGACTGAATGACTGTAATTGATCACAACTATAGTAGAAGAAATAGTACAGGAAACACAACTCAGGTAGAGACTAAATCTGGACTCTCACGCATAGACACAGCTCCTAGCCCACAAGTGGGCAACGCTTAGCAAGACATCTCTAGCAAAGTAGCTTGAATCTTGATGGTCAGCTGCTTACGTTGACAACTGAAGGCATATCATCTGAGTGACTTTATGGTCTTCTACGTAGTCTTTAGGTAGGTCCTTTGGATGCTCCTGGCCGGGTGGTTCAAGGGAGCTGCATAACCACTTGGGTGGTTGCATAACCACCTGGGTAGTTGCATAACCTAGTGGATAGTTCTATAACCACTTGGGTAGTTGCATAACCCTCCAGGCTAGCTGAAGGGAATCTGGGAAGATGAAGGGTCGCGGCGAAGCTAAAGGGCCACTAGAAGCTGAAGGGTCACATGTTGTGAGTGAATAACATTAATCTCTTTCTTTCTTCCCCCCATCCCCCCCTCTCTCTCTCCCTCTCTCTCTCTCTCTATCTCTCTCTCTCTCCGTCTCTCTCTCTCTCTATCTATCTCTCTCTTTCTCTCTCTCTCTCTCTCTCTCTCTCTCTCTCCCTCTCTCTCTCTCTCTCTCTCTCTCTCTCTCTCTCTCTCTCTCTCTCTCTCTCTCTCTCTCTCTCTCTCTCTCTCTCTCTCTCTCTCTCTCTTGGGAGGACATCAACTTTGAATCTAAAAAAAGATTCCCTATTGTGTGTTTTAGGCCCTTCTAAGGAGAACCCGACCATTAAGACTGGTAAATCTTAGTAGAAGTGACATCGAATATTGCTTGTGCTACTGGATCATTTATTTACCTTATCTCTTGCATGACTGGACGTTCTTACCATGTGGGGACACATTTTTTCCCTAAATAATGTTGATAATCGTGTTTGTGTGTGGTGTCTAGGTACCTACATTAATTCATACATGACATCTGATATGAGTCATAATTTGATTGCAAAAACAAGGTTCATGGGACTTGCATCCATGTGTGAAACACTTGATGGGGCTCCCTCAATCTTAAAATTTTGGATATCCCATCTACAAACCTTTCATCACATCGATGTCTTGGCCTTTTAACCTTATCCACAAGATAAAATGTACAAACACAATACATTGTAAATAAAAGTGCATGATTTTAGCAAGCTCTGATTTCTGTGATTTCTCTATCCGAATGCTAATTACAAATGTAATTAAATCATGGTTCATATAAAAAACAAGTTGGTAAAATGTCAAAAGTGATGAGGCAAAGGTAGAAATTACATGCTTTAAGTAGGTGGACCTTCATAGAACCTTCATCAACTATTGAGAATTAGTCTTATGTGCTTGTCATGTATTTCTTTCATTGGGCCTACATATTAAGATACTATGAAAGCAAAAAATGTGATAAAGATATCCTCATTATTAGTAGTTACGTAAGGAAATTGTTTAGAAGAAAATTCATCAACAATAACCACATGCATTGTTACCTGACCAACCCCCTCTATTCTTTGAGCATAGGAAACCCCCTTTCAATTTCTTATTAAACCTACTCTTAAACTTTATCTCAAATCTTAGTCAGGATTTTTTTTATTCTACGTGAACGAAAATCAGGCCCCGTGAAATTGGGTCACAATAGGTTCCCTTTCCATGCGTATGGGAGTTTGAAAACCCCAAGAAAACCCCTCACATACAATAAAAAACTATCACAATCCACTTTTCTGAGGGGTTAGTTACATATCCCACCCTAAACAATGACACCAACTGATCCAAACTTCATGTTTTGTAGCACAAACATTGGAATCTTTCCCTACACCTTGCTCCAAGAAAAAGGTGTTAACTAGGTACACACGGAATTGTATATGGTGGATCGATATAAGCAAACTTTGTTTCCCAGATTTTAAGCAAACATTTGTTCTTTCCATTGATATTTCATCAATGATTTCCATTGCAAAACTTAATTATAGATATTTTTTTTTCTGAATAATCATCATCATTTGTGGTTGAGTAATGAATTGATACTTGTTTTTACCATCTAAATCATGAGTTTTTTGTAAAGGAATTATCAATTTCCTATGAAAACCTCATAAAAATCAATTTCAAAACTATATGAGCATGTAATGTCACAAAAACCAAGAAAACAAGGAAATCTTTGGAAAGGAGGACCTTTATTCTACTCTTAAACCATAATCCTGTTCTTATGTCATATTTGTATTGCATTCCTCGAGACAACTTGTGTTTAGAAATCATTCCATTGTTTTGTGGCAATCCAAACACTTATCCCATAAGCTTCACTTCATGAATCTGTTCTTTTGCATGGGCACTGCCATCTTTTTCACTCTAACATAATTATTAAAATCCCTCCATTTCATGTGTGGCTACTTTTTAGAATCCTATTTTCTTGTTCTCAAAATTCCATGTGACCAGAAGACTTCCTTCTAGATATCATTTGTGTCTTTATGCATGTGTAAACATAGATGTTTTGGGGATGTAGACTAGAATAAAGAAAGAGATTTACAATGAAGTGGACTATATTGTATACTTTGCAAAGGAAATGAGCTAGTACTTTCCATCATATGTTGACACGAGCATTTCCATAAGAAACTCTTAAACATGGACTATAATGTTACAATAATGTGACGTTTCACATCACAAAGATAGTTATTTAATGCAAGGATTTCAACATTGTTCTTTTCATGAAGATGTATTAGGATGAATCCACATTCATCTCATGATTTGAAAATAATTGAACTTTTTTACTAGTATACAAGTAAATTAATTTTGATGAGTACATCACAAAAACATGTTGCTTAAAGTCGAGGTCTTATTTTGTGAGGCTTGTCATATCATATAATGGAGGTAACATTTTAAGTACGTATTGAAATGAAATAAACTATGAGGATTTATGGCAGGGCCCTTGGATCTCTCTTAGAAAACATTATATGAGTGTCTAAATCAAAAGACTACAACGGATGATACTTAAGTTTAGGATTGCTTTTGCATGAGTGGGAGAACACATTTGTACACCCTAGTTGGACTTGGGAGTGGGATTTGTATGAAAGTTGAATCATGGTTATGGTGTTTAATTTAAACATGGAAAGGATCAATAGTAAAAGGATAACATTATTGAATGTATGATGTACACAAGTTTTAGGTAGAGCGTTGTATTTGATGACGTTAAACAGGTTTTACTTGGTCTCCTATAGTGTAAGGATGGGAAAACTCAGATGCATGGAATGCAGTAGAAGAAGCAATACATAAATGAGTAGATGTAACCCTTGAATGTTGAATGATGTATAATGTGTTGTTTAAAAGTGAAGCACATATAAACCATGATTTTGAACCATGAGCTTGGCACAACCATGAGGCCATAAGAACATATAGAAAACTCAACACCGTTTTCTACATGCTTGGTGAACCACAAGCACTTCATTCCGAGTTCAGATGGGAACAAAACCTTAGCGTGGTAGGGGAGTTCCGCTCTACTTTCGGTGAAGGAGGCCCAAGATAATGACAAGGGGATGACTATGAGGAGGACTAGGTGAGGATGGGAAAAAGGAGCAAGCCAAGAGGTTGAGCGTAAGGGCAAGAGGAAAAGTGGAAAATGTGGCACTTCCATCATCGAGGTGAGAGGAGAACGAGGGGGAAAGGACAAGAGGTATACTTTTCACCTGTTTTACTCTTCTTTCTCCCCTTGCATCCGTACATTTTTTCTGTAACCCTCTTATTGTCTTATCTCAACCCTTCGTGCATCTTGACCACATCGTAATGCAATTTTCTAAGGTTTTAGGTTTTGGTCTCATCCATGGACTAGCAAAGACTTCAAATTTTCAAAAGGTTCAAGGTAAGGATTTGAACTACTTGTTTTTCTTGAGATTGAAGCTCTTAAGATACCCCAAACATTGTCCATGAATTGAGAATTTTATGAAGAATGGATGACAACTTTATGTGGTAATTGAAAGGTAGGCATGCTTACACGATACCCCCTTGAAAAACTTGACAAAAAACAGAAATTGTGAAGGATTCTCATCATTCTATTTGGAAGTTTGGTACTCTCCATTTGGAGATTTGGCACTTTCACTGTCCTTACGAAGAAAGCTCAAAGGAAAAAATGATTTCGAACCATTGCAATTTTCTCACCTCTAGAAATGCAATCTCCTCTATAATGGACATTTCAATGTTGCTCCGGTTGACATTTTAGCATGCCTAGTCCACATACTTTTCGAAATTGTGTTATCTTCTGGTGCGTCTATTCATGCCATGTCTTAGTGCAAGCCATGTAATCAATCTTTTCTAGATGCCCCCTCTTCTGCTCTCCATTTGCTATGTTACTTCAATGTTACTCCTCACAAATTCCACTTGTGGTCATAGTGTTTTTCCATCAATCAAGTGCTTATTTGTAAGGAATGGAGAGGAGGAGGAAGAGAGGAGCGGAGTAAAGTTTTGTTAAAAAAAAAAAAGGTCCTCATCCAACCCGTGTTAAGGGGTAAGTAGCCTTACCCGGATTGTTTTTCAATTTTTGGAGCATGATAAGCCCTGCATAGCAAAAGAATAGCATCATATGCTCTGCTTTCATTTCCCTGAGATCCAAATGCCTCGCATGCATTTTCCACTTCACTTCCACCCTGAAAGGGTGTTTTTGATAGTGTCAGATGCCCCTGTCCAGGGGGCATATGATGCTCACGAGTACGCTGAAAGGGAAAATCAGCAAGGTTTACATTCCCTTGATATCGAGGTAGTGTTGCTTTGGTTTTTTTAAGAGTCTTCACAATGGTCGAGGCTCGCCATGTGTAATATAATGCTCATGTATTTGTCTTATATGCAAACTTTCAACGAGCGCAAGTACCTCGGCGATGGTAACATTTTCTGTTTGTTTTCTCGTCGTATTGTTTTGTTGTTACAACGTACTCGAACCTTTTGACCTTTCTTTGTCATCAATAGCGTTGTCCGCGTTCACTGAATATTGCGCCCTCCCCATGTTGGAAAACTCAAACACTGGGCCAAGTGTGTGGTTCCAGTGCCCCCCCCCCCCGCCCGTCATTCTCGCATTTTAGCATGCATCCAAACAGTACTGGCATAATCCGACCATTCCCACATCGCCCCCTCCTGCCGACCACTTGTCGCAACTATTAGCTGCATAAAGAATGCCCCCCCTCCCCTCGGCCCGGTGTTTGACCATGCCAAAGTGTCGATTGCTAGTCGAAGGAACTGCGTAGGAAGTAAACTAGCGAGACCTTTTCCGCCGTGCCTCATGCACGGAAAAGGTCTCCTTTCCTCCCAAGTTGGTGTCGGTGGAGGATGGGACCTCTCCCCTCCCTCCCCTTCCCCACCATGAATGCACTTACATGGCCAAGGATCGTGGCGATGGTGTGTTGCCCACAAGGCAGACATAGACAATTTTATCCTACCGTCCATATTCTCTTCAATCTAGGTCACATGCTTCCCCTCTGTCGCCATGGCTGCTCAGGGTGTCCTCCTGAACGCTAACAGGTTTCCAAACGTCAGTGTATATTAGAGAATTGTTCTTTCTTTAGATGACAATGCACCACCACGTGCACCACATTCACCAGAGCAATGTACACCTCAGCGCATGAATCAGCAACAAAGGGTGCCTCCCTTGCGCAAGGTTGAACCAAGTACGTGAAAACTGCCAGCTGTACTCATTTGGACCGCATTTATGCCTCTATCTGATGCACATGAGGGATCCTAATGACAAATGCATCATGTGCATCCCACTATTGCATGCAATTTGAATGTACACTTGTATTTATGCCTCTTTTCCATACCATGAGGTAAGCCAATGAATCATGCCTCATGTGCACTCCACTGTTACATGCAATTTGAATGTATGCTTACATTTATGCCTCTTTTCCATGCACATGAGGGATGCTATTGAAGCATGCCTCATTTGCACCCCACTCTTGCATGCAATCTGAAATTACACTTTCATCGATGCCTCTTTTCCATGCACATGAGGATGCCAATGAAGCATGCCTCATGTGCACCCCATTGTTGCATGCAATCAGTAAGTATGCATTTATGTATGCCTCCTTTCCATGCACAAGAGGGATGCCAGTTAAGCATGCCTCATGTGTGTTGGAGTGTTCAATTGCTGCACTCTTTTACTTCTCTATAAAATTGCAGTTGCTACTGTAATTGGAGGACCGTGGAAGGAGTTACGGATTTTATCGTACATTGTTCATGTTAACTTTGGCTGCAAATCTTCCTTAACATCAACCAGATATTTCTCTGGTGTCCAACCCCTTGGGGTGCAAAAGGGCTTGGACAATAAATAATATGTAGGCATGCGCACAAGGTAGCGCATGTCCTTTACCAACTCCTAGGGAGATGTCGGGCTACACACTACACAGTGCTATACAGGCACACAGGGCAGGATAACCAAAACATGCATAGCCTACATGCATCCAAGGTTAGACAGCAACATCTATTCCATCATTTCCAACATGCACGAGGTATGAAGCAAAGATCTACCATCTTCATCAACCTGTGTAGCGGAAATGATGGTGGATAAGGATAGCTTATAGAGAAAGCCACCCGATGAAGAAACTTCACCATGAAGCTCGATGAAGCTTCCTTCATCAGGTAGCTTCACCAAACCTGATTCTAGAGGCGACTAACATCGCAAAGTTGAAGGAAGCTTCCTTTGAAAGGAAGCTTCATATCTACAAAGTGAAGAGGTGACTGTTGCCACCACATATGAGGAAGCATCTCCTCAAACACGGTCAACTTGCCAAGGCCACGTGTATGTAAAGCAATGGCTCTCAGATCTCCAATATCTCCACATCTTCATATCCACAAATCCCTGCGGAGTTCACTCTCCAGTCAAGCGTTGAGTTCCATTTGGATAGTATCTTCCTACTGTTCTTCCTTTAGTCAGTCCTACAGAAACTAGAGCATCTGCAAGGCCTTAAAGGCCTTACGTTTGTGCAAGGTTTCATGCCTTAGCACAGGAGCGCCTGAGAACTGAAGACTATTGGAGATCCCTCCAAAGCCCTTATAAGCATGGCACTTTAGTGCCAGCCTTGGAGGAGGTAATCAACTCTCTCAGACATAGCAGTCTCAGTACTTCAAGAGCTTCAGACTTAAGCTTCTCTGAAAACATCATCTCCTTAGCTACTGGAGTGCCTACCACAGCGCCCAAGCCAAGACTCTGCTGGAGTTCACTCTGAAGACCCCTATAAGACCAGCAGTGTTGTGCCAGCCTTGGTTGAGGACGCGTGACTACCAAGAGGCCAGACTACCTTCAAGAAGGTGGTATTGCCAAAGCCCCTTGCGTTGACAACCTTGAAGGCTAGCAAGGATTTTCCCTTGTGGGATGCCAGGTAGCTCAATGCTGTGAACATAGTTGTGTGAAGACTGATACTTGTTCTTTGTACTTTGTACTATCAATCAAGAGATTGCATTTCTCTCTTTTGTACAGAATGTCTTGTTGGGCACCAAGATCTATGTACAAGCAACAAAGAACCTAGACATTGCGGCCACCACTTCCGCTGTGCAAACTCTGACATGGTATCAGAGCATAGGTGGTGCTTTCAGCAAGATTAGCAGTAAAGTACAAGTTTTGTGGATTGGTGTGGCTACAATTCACCATCCTTGTACAATTTTGAGTAGCAAAATTCATCTTCCTCCTTCAAAGAGTGTAGCGCAACCGGCCTTCGCGACGTTTGGCCTCCACAAGTCAAAGATCATCAAGCTGCCACGAGCAACATGGAGGGTGAGGATCAGAGAAAAGGTTGTTCTGTCCTGGATGATTAATGTGTTCTGCATGGCTTGTGCATGGGCCAAGATCAAGGGCGTCATGTCGTAGACCAGGCACAACGCCAAGCAGCATAAGCGCAACGCTTAGCGGAAGAGGTAGAGCGCATGGCTCAATAAGAGGCTGCAGCGCGTCAGGCTGTGGAGCACGAGAGAGAGGCTTTGAGACAGCAGCTTGGAGCCCAAGAGCTCTTCCATCAGCAAGACCAGCTCACACGTGCTGCTCAAGCTACTCACCCGCAGCAGGTACAACAGTCACATGTGGATCAAGCGGCTCAAATTGCCTAGCTGCAGCAACAACTTGCTTGGTTTCATCAACAGCTAGAACAACAGCAACACCAGCAACAACTACAGTAGTAACAGCAACAGATGCAGTGGCAATCGGCGTCACAAGCATCATCTACGCATCAGCCTCAACAAAACCCTCCTCGAGTTGTGCAACCAGCCATTCCTCTACAGGCGCAACCTGGAGCACCTGTTCATGGAGGTGTTCCACAGCAGCAACAAGGTGTTCCAATGGTGCCAGCCATAACACCATTTCAGGCACATGTGTCTTCAGCTCATATGGTGCAGCTGGGAGCAGCAGCAGTAGCACAATAACAGTAGCAGCTGCACAAGGCAGCAAATTAGCCAAATATAGTCATTCACATGTAGCGGAACCCGGTTCAAGGCCCACTTGCGGCCATGCAAGGAAAACCTTTCCAACGCTTGGAGGACAGCGTGCCCGCATCAGCAGCATCACTACATATGCACAAGATCTCCATCCAACGGAGAAGACTTCTAGCACTGGGCGCACAAGTTTAAGCAAGTCACCCGGATCCACTGCCTTCTGAAGTTTTATGTTGGAGACTACTCTACTCCACCACCGGGGTCGTCACTACAAGTGCTGGCAGAGTTTGAAGACTTCACTAAAGCTGCATTCATGGTGTTGGACAATCAGCTGACTACTTGCATCCAACAAGCGAATCGGATGTACGAGGGAACTCCTTAGCCTGATTGCCAAGCATGGTCCTATCTGCTGAGGACCTACATGTCTGGCAACTCCACCTTCAAGTCTCACCTCCTCACCAAGTTGTCGCACATCAGCCTTAGCAGCTTTGAGAGCGTCGAGAGCTACGTCAACAAGGCAAAGTCACTCTATGACCAGCTACCACTAACAGATGTTTCAGTTTCTGAACCTGTCTTCGTGACTTTCCCCCTCAACGGCGTGGCTAGCAACAAGGATGACGTGCGTGAGGTGGTGAAATTCAAGCATGAAGCAGAGCTAAAAGAGACCTACGTCTGCAAGATGTTACTCAGTGAGCAACGCAATTGCATCTTGGCGAAGGAGAAAGAGCGCATATTCTTGAATGACACCTATGAAGGTGTCTGTGCAACCATCAACTCTACTCAGCCATCATGGAAGAGTCAACCAACGAGGAAGCCAGCCTCATCCCAATCCAGTCCAAGAATTGACAAGCACCATCCAGGGTCCCGACCTATAATTGTGTGCTCATATTGCAGCAAGAAAGGGCACAAGGTCAAGGACTGCTAGAAGCGGATGAGAGAGGTGAAACAGGCAAAATAGGGGAGCTTATCAGGAAGTGAGGGGGAGGGGGAGAGTGGCGACGAGAAAGCAGAGGCTCAATCTCAGACATCGCAGCAGAAGGTACAAAGTGGAGTGCAAAAGAAGCAATTTGACTTCTTAAGATCTGATTTTCATACATCGAATGTTCCGATTACCAAGCAACTTTGCTCAAGGGACGTGTGGTACCTCGAGAGTGGGTGCACATTACACGTCACGTTTGATAGATTGTGCCTCCAACACCTTCAAAGCTGCAAAAAGAGCTATGTTAGTGTAGCAAACAACTGGCGTGTGCCTATCAAAGGCAAAAGGAAGATGACGTTGACGGGGTTCAATGAAGCTGAAGTTAAAGTTGGTGACATTTTGTATGTCCCTCAGATCACTTTCAACCTCCTCTCACTTGGAAAATTGATGAAGCGGGGGGCACACATCGTTGGGAATGGGGAGCAGGTATCTCTGAAAAACTGTGATGGCGATGTTTTTGCCAATGGAAGTCTCTGCTCCAACGGCATGATTCAGCTCAACCTCAAATCAACGCCTAAAGAGTACCCAAGGTCTACCTGTGAAGCTACAAACCGACAGGGAAAGCGTAACTCCCTTGGTAACCAGTAGCTGCGTCGTGGAAGCCAATGGAATGGACCTACTTGTGCCAAGGCACCTCCGGCTTCAAGGAAGGCGTATATCACCTAGAAAAAAGCGACATCGCTTTTCAGCCCGCCTTCAATTGGCGCTTCTTGTTTTTTGGTGTGCAACAAGGTGACATCGGCAAGCACAAAAAGGAAGGGGTGCAGGAGGGGAGTTTCATCCTTTGGTGATGAAGCGAATCCTACATCTACACTCCCCGTCCTCCCTCATTCAACTGTAAGCACATCAGGCAACTACCATTCCGGGTCGCGGTGGGACAACCACGGCTCATGCGGTCCTACCGGTCACCTAATAAAGGGGAAACGTTTCCACCCGGAATTTTGGAGTCGCATGCAACTCGTCAGAATGGTCCCAGCAGCTGTCGATTTTAATTCTAGTAGTGAGCAGCATCGCAGAGCAGCAGTTCTACCACAGAATACACCCACGACAGTGCTTTCAGACGATGTCTCATTCATTGCAATAGCAGCCCCTGCCGTAAAAACTGGATTTTGCGTTTTTGAGGAGCCTAGTGCCAAATCCAGTGGCCAGCATCACTCGCGGTCAACTGCTTATGCAAAGAGTCGAAAAAATCGCGCGAACAACTCAGAAGCACACGCGACAGCAACGGCAACCTCGCACACCTCCGGCGTAGCTGCGGCATCGGAACGGCACGAAGGCAGCCTGGCGCTAGTCGCGGCGACAGCCACAGCTCTGCTCAGTGTGAACGTGGCTGCAGCATCAAAACTGCGTGAAGCTAGGGATGCCTTGCGCAGCCTCTTGCGGCGAACTGTGCAGGCGCACTCGTTGCCGACATCAATTGCGAGAAAGCAAGCAAGCGAGCTAGGAGGCCAGCCAGCGAGAAAGCAAGCAAGCGAGCTAGCAAGCAAGCCTGTAAGAAAGCAAGCAAGCAAGCTAGCAGGCGAACAAGCTAGCAAGCAAGCGAGCACCACCGTTATTTGTAAACGGGTTCCACCTATAGAACCTGGCACGGCTGTAAAGGATGAAGGCGCCGGCACAAAACTGGCCTTCTCGACTACGCGGCTAAGTCCACGTCTCACATGAGAATTTGCAAAAATCACGTAGAGTGTTTCGACGTCACGCCCAAGATCGAGTAGAATCGTCCGTCATCGACCATTTTTACGGATAGTGCGACTGAGAAAAGTGAAATTGAGTCGTCAAATGGTGGACTTATGGGACACAAACGGGTCTGCCAAGCGACAAGTTACTGTTCAACGGCTATCATTAGAGGAAGTCACGCCTACGCGACTGAGCATGAGAAACTGGCCTCTCACGACCCTCTTGGCGACCTTTGTACTGCTCCAGCGGCTCCAAACACAGGGGGAGGGCCTGAAATGTTTTTTTCTGAACCTTAGACATGTCCCGCCAACCCATAAGCAGCTGGACAAGGACGGGCATGAGAAAATCAACGCCGAGGCTCATGCTGAACCTCGTGGGCCAGATTCATCGGATGGATTTCTTCTTCATGAGGCAACCAAAAAAATTCTGGAGTGGCCCGAGCTCAATCCAACAATTTTGTTTTGCTGTGACATGCCCAAGGCAAGTCCAACGACACCCGAAGTTGACTCCACACGGATCCCGGCAGCCAACACTCCCAAAAAACAAGGAGAATAATTTTCTCTTCATTTTTAAAGCCGACATTGACTTCTTTCTCCCTCAATCTTTCACCGAGGACAAGGCTTCACTCCAATTTCTTGATGAAGATTTGTGGAAATCCGCTCGAGGAATTTTTGGAGCTCAGCAACAATGAAATGAAGGTATTTCACCTGCGCACCAATTGAGAGGAAGTGTTGGAGTGTTCAATTACTGTGCTGGTTTACTGCTCCGTAATTGGAGGACCGTGGAAGGAGTTACGGATTTCATCGTACATTGTTCGGGTCCATTTTGGCTGCGAATCTTTCTCAACCTCAAACAGATAATTCTCTGGTGTCCAGCCCCTTGGGGTGCAAAAGGGCCTGGACTGTGAATAACATGTAGGCATGCGCACGAGGTAGCGCATGTCCTTTACCAACTCCTAGGGAGATGGCGAGCTACACGCTATACAGTGCTGCACATGCACACAGGACAGGATAACCTAAACCTGCCTAGCCTAGGCAGGTTTACGTGCCTAGATCGCAACATCTATTGCATCATCTCCAACATGCACGTGGGGAGAAGCAGAGATCTACCATCTTCATCAACCTGTGCAGCAGAATCAATGGTGGAGAAGGATAGCTTCTAAAGGAAGCCACCTGATGAAGAAACTTCACCATGAAGCTGGATGAAGCTTCCTTCATCACGAAGCTTCACCAAAGCTAATTCCAAAGGTGAGTAACATCGCAGAGTTAGAGGAAGCTTCCTTTGAAAGGAAGCTTCATATCTACAAAGCCAAGAGGTGACTGTTGCCACCACACACGAGGAAGCATCTCCTCCAAGGCAGTCAAGTTGCCAAGGCCACGTCTATACAAAGCAGTGGCTCTCATTTCTCCAATATCTCCACATCTTCATATCCACAAATCCCTCAGGAGTCCACCCTCCAGTCAAGTGCTCAGTTCCATTTGGAAAGCATCTTCCTATTGTTCTTCCTATCCTACAAAAACTGCAGCATCTGCAAGGCCTTACAGACCTTGCATTTGTGTAAAGCTTAACACTGTAGCACAGGAGCGCCTCTGAACTGGAGACTATTTGAGATCCCTCCAAAGCCCTTGTAAGCCTGACACTTGTTTGCCAGCCTTGGAGGAGGTAATCAACTCTCTTAGACACAGCAGCCTCAGTACTTGATGAGCTTTAGATTTCAGGTTCTCTTTCATCATCATCTCCTTAGCTACTAGAGTGCCTACCACAGCGCCCAAGTCAAGACTCTGCTGGATTTCACTATGAAGACCCCTATAAGACGGGCACTTTTGTGCCAGCCTGGGTTGAGGACGCCTGAGTACCTAGAGGCCAGACTACCTTGAAGACGGTGGCGATGCCAAAGTCCCTTGTGTCGATAGCCTTGAAGGCCTAGCAAGGATTGTCCATTCTGGGATGCCAGTCAACTCAGTGCTTAGTGCATAGTTGTGTGAAGACCGATACTTGTACTTTGTACTTTGGACTATCTATCAAGAGATTACATTTCTCTCTTGTGTACACGCTGACTTGCTGGGCACCAAGATCTATGTACAAGCAGCAAAGAACCTAGACATTGCTGCGACCACTTCCGCTGTGCAAACTCTAACCTCTTTTCCATGCATAGGAGGGATGCCAATGAAGCATGCGTCATGTGTATCCCACTGTTGCATGAAATCTGAAAGTATGCTTATATGTATGCCTCCTTTCGATGCACAAGAGGGATGCCAATTAAGCATGCCTCATGTGCAATCCACTGTTGTATGCAATCTGAAAGTATAATTGTGTTTATGCCTCTTTCCATGCACATGGGGGATGCCAATGAAGCATGCCCCATGTGCATCCCACTGTTGCATGCAATCTGAAATTACACTTGCATTCATGCGTCTTTTCCATGCACATTAGGGATGCGAATGAAGCATGCCTCATGTGCACCCTGCTGTTGCATGCAATCTGAAATTACACTTGCCTTCATGCCTCTTTTCCATGCACATGAGGGATGTCAATGAATCATGCCTCATGTGTACCCCACTATTGCATGAAATCTGAAAGTACACTTGCAGTTATGCCTCTGTTTTCTTTGTATGACATCCGTTTGTAGGCTCATCTGACGATGAAGAGCCACCTCTTCTGGAGGAACCGGAGCTCAAAGTTGACGCACAATCACAGAGCGATGGTGATACTATGGCACACTTTCCGCCGTGCGAGAGCTTTGCCATCATTTAGGCGTGTCGTGCGGCAATCGAGGACTGTGGTGTGTGCAACCGTTTCCTTTGCGCTAGGCGAAGAGTGAGCTCGGGATGACCAAGGTGATATGTGCCAATGCTCTCCAAGCGCATTGTACGTGGATGTTGAGGGCACGTCAGGAGCGGCACACGGCCAATGTCAAGGTGTCCTTGTATTCTGACAACCTTCTGTGCCATGGTACAACATCAAGGGGAAATCGTGTATGTTTTCAGCGTTAGGTGCTTCGTCACATCTGTGATGTGGTGGAGGAGAACATCACCATTAACCACGACACATTTCGACACATCTTATTTGTGCAGACGGGCCAAAAGGCGGATCTTTTTGTGGTGTTCCGTGCTTGTCGCATGGGAGTTGAAGAAATCATGGGACATCTTGACATGTCATTGGAACGTTTACCAACTTTGTGTAATGAGGTTGGTGTAAAATTCTTGTTGTTCAACGACATTTACTTCCACTAAAAAAAATTTCTTGGAGTGTACAAGCTTTCGCGACATGTGATAAGCGTTTCATTCACATTTCTCATGATACGTACTGCAATCCACCATACAGAAGGGGTCTATCTGCGAGGCACCAAATCGTGTACCTTTGACTTCCATGTATGTTTGCGTAATGTAATTTAAAAGACAAGATCCATTCGTAAATGATGCAGTAGAGGAGGACCAAGACTGCCATTTTTGTCTCGCATTTTGTGCCCCGAGTGATTCGCGCAATGCATTCCAAAGCTGTCAGAAAATCATCACCATGGACGGCAAATTCTTATGAAACGGCTTCAGTCAAGTCCTTCTCATCGCATAGTTTTTTTCCGCAAATGATCACACCATCCCCATGTTATAAGCACTTGTGCCAATTGAACATGGTGCTAAGTAAGATCCGTACGCATGTCCAAGCATATCCTGATGTAATGCATGAGGGTACCGTGGTCATCACTTATCGTGAACGTGGACTTTGTCATGTGGACGATCATCGCATTCACACTATAGTACATGCATTTTGCTGTTACCACATCCATCAAAATGTGAAGAAGCACTTTGGCGCATGCGTTGTAGAATTATTTTGGGCGATGGCTCATGCGCGCATTGATGCTGATTGGGAGCACTATCGTGGAAGTTTGGCTGAGTGCAACATTGATGCACTTGAGTTTGTGGCTGGTTTGGGAGGGAAAGGGGGGATCCCTCTTGAGCACTGGAGCGTACTACACTTCCCCATTCTGTGTGGTGGCTACACAACAAGTAACGCAGCGCAAAGCTTGAATGCCAAGATTCAAGAAGCACATAGCACATACCCATTGTACGCCTTTTACTCATTGTAGACGTCGCTATAGCATACATTTTTGGTACGTGCACAATCCATCGAACGAGAAGAGCATGCTCTCACTCGCAAGGTGTATGAAAATTTTGTCAACGGCATTCATGCTTCACAGGGATACTTCTTCGTGTAGAGTGGTCCATTGAGGGGTCATGTGCATGGTCCAAGGAGTGAAGTTCCACATACAATGGATTGTGCACGTTGCAAGTGTACTTGTGGTGTTTCCAGGAATACGGTTTGCCATGCGTGCATGATTCGGCCTTTCTGCTCCACATTAGCCAAAACCCAGAGAACGTTTGTGATGAGTACCTTATGGTGGAGAAGTTGCCGGGCACCTATGAGCCCACCATTTCCAGGGAGCTCGTTGTGCACTTTGCAATACACCGAAGAAGGTTGGTACCCACCTGCCAATTGTTTTGGTCGTGGTCGACCACAAGCAACATGGTAATAGCGTAATGCGCATAGACGTGCCAATCTCATTTGCCATCGGCGTTGACTACGTGGCCATGCCATGCATTGTTGTTGCAATGAGGCTCTCCTAACCCCATCTTCCCTTGCAACTGCCAAAGCGGCACAAAGCTGACGTGGGAAGGAGGTGGTTGCGCGCTATGCCACTGATGAAGAAAATGAAGAGGAGAGGGTGAGTGCATATGAAGGTCATAATGGGCTTGTTGATGTTGAATATGAGGAAGGGGTGGGGGAGGATGCCCACAATAGGTTCTTTCATTAGCCAGGTTATTGACGCGTAGGTAGAGTTGAGTACAAATGGTTTCAAAGTGTGATGTCCATATGTAGTATTTGCGTAGGAATGACGAGGATACTCAGGAGGAAAGGGATTGAGCACATGAACATGAAAATGGGCTTGTGCATGTAGAAGAAGGCTTGTGTGTGACGAAAGTGTGTGATACGATAACTATAATGTGGTCTTTTGTAGCATGACTATTTTTTCTATGTTAAGTTGAACACATCTGAATGTAAAGTGCGATATTGAAAAATCATCCTTGCTCATGCGCTTAACCGTGGACGTCGTTGGTTCAAAACGTAGGTAAAAAACACAAACGGGTTGAAACATGGCTGAACCCCAAAAGCATCGGAAGAGTTTGCACAACCATAACCGATTTTTGGACGCGGCCGACCCAAAAAATGAAAAAGTACTACCTGTAACTCGCTACACCCGAAAGGAATGACACTTTCCCCGAGACATGGGGGAAGGGGGGAGGGAGGGGGGGTCAAGTGTTTGCATAGAACGTTCTACAACGGGACACCAACAACTGTTGTAAAGATGAACACTGGTGCATTATGCCATGCGTTAACGAAAGAAGATGAATCTGTCGCGTTACTAGGTGAACTTATCAAGTGTAACCTTTGTCCCACATTGTACCGTTTCCATGTTACTTGTCTCGCATTTCGAATGATTCGACACAAATATTGAGGACACACAAATGCGTACAATGGTAACATGTACACATTACTTAACCGGGTTTGCGGTGAATAATGCCCTTTGTCTTTTGTGCCGTTCAAAAACCTTTGGGATCCATTCTAGGATAAATTGACAAGATAATCCTTGTTTGGGCCTCGTCCTTAACACATTCATCAGGCCCGTCTGGAGTAAGAGTATTTACGACTACCTGGTTTCCTAGCCTGTCGGAAGCTCCGCCCTAATAGCGGTGGTCGGCGCCGTACGCCGACCTGAACAGTTGGACGGTCGTTTTCCCCCCAGGCTTGATTGGCCGTCTCACCTCTACAGAGTCCCTGGAATTTCAAGGGATGGCTCTGAACGTCGTGTATTCCCTCTAGTTCAATCGGAAGTCCTGTTCTCTATTCCATGGTCGATGCTAATGAGCTGATGACAACTCGACGAGAGAATAAAGGAAAGTTGAAAAGTTTCAGAAACAGTGCGCTTGTTGCGATCGCGCTGTAATTGCTGCCTATTTCTTGAGGCTCTTATGTTACATAAGCCATACTCTCATGTTACATGAGAGTATGGTTTAGGTCAGATTAGCCTAATAGATCAATCTAACAGTCATCGCTGACCGTCACATATTTGGAAAACTAGTTTCTAGATTTGGCTCTTGTCATACATACCTGCCGTCGTCGTCGTAGCTAGTCATGGCGACTGGCCAGGTCGTCGCCGTGGACAAATTTGCCCTCCATTCTGTTGTGCTTTGTGCCATTCCTGTACAGTTTACTGTGACCACTTGGCCGTGTCCATACTCGTGCGACTGTCAAGAGAACCTTTCAACTGGCATTCAACGATCTCAATTTCATCAGGCACTGACGCCCGGTCAGCGGCCGTGTTGCTAGGAAGCTTCTACGCACTTTCTCATGGTATCAGAGCAGTGAGACAGTTCTCACAGAGCTACGCAGCAGAGACGCAGCAGATCAGCAGCAGTGAGAGTCACCGCTGCAGCAGACCTTCTGGGACCTGTTGGAGACGGCCGGTCGCCGTCTACGTACTCCACCCACCACGTGAGATCGCAGCTGCTGAGGCAGCAGCAGCGGCGTGTATCGCCATGCAGAGGTGTGTGGCGGCTGCGGTGCGTGCAGCCGCCACTCCCCCCACAGCCGCAGCAGCAGAGCAGTAGCAGCAGAGGCGGCGGCGGCAGCAGCGCAGCAGCAGCGGCCGCCAGAGCAGCGTGGCAGCAGCGGCAGCAGCAGCAGCGTAGCAGCGGCATCGGCAGCAGCAGCGCAGCAGCGGCAGCGGCACAACAGCAGCAGCGGCAGTCACGGCGGCAGCAGCAGCGCAGCAGTGGCAGCAGCAGCAACGCGCGGTAGCGGCAGCCACCAGTAGCGCGCGGCGGCGGCAGTCAGCAGCAACTGCAGCGCGCAACAGCAGCGCCGTGCGCAGCAGCAGCTGCCGCGTGCAGCAGCAGCAGCGCAGCCGCTGCTGCCACCGCTGCACACGCAGCTACGCAGCTGCTACTGCAGCTGACAGCACAGCTGTAGCAGTAGCTGAAAGGAAGCTGCTGCACAGCTTCCGCGGAGCTACCGCGCGCCACCGCCCAGCGGCAGAACTGTGACAAGAAAAAAAAAGGGAGGCAGGGGACGAGCTGACGTCAGCATTGTTGATTGCTGACGTCATCAGGTTGTGCTGACGTCAGCAACCACTTGCTGACATCAGCATTACACTTAGCCAATTTTTCACCCGGAAAGTCAAAAGTTGCCAGCGTTTCAAATCCCCGAGAAACGCAGACGGTTTTGAAATCCGGCAAACTTGACCTGTCGTCCCATAGTGAGCGGCGACATGAGTTCGCCCGACGACAAGGACAAGGGACCAGGTGATCCCTCCTCTTCTTCAGGGGTATTGAGCCCTCGCTTGTAGGCCATTGAGGACCTGCGCAGCCAGCAGGAGGAGATGTGTCTTCTGTAGCGAGAGCAGACTGACGCGATCCGCACGCTGACTGAGCTCCTGCGCGCTCAGTCCACGGCTCCTCCGCGGATTTCTGAGGGTGCTGCCGGCGTTGCGGCCTCCACCCAGCACTCGGCTCAGGTGCCCGTGACAGGTGCCCCGCCTGCTTCACCTCCTGGTGTGGTTTCCCCACCACCTGCGGACCTCCTTGATGACGAGCCATTCATGCCAGGCTTCGAGGATGACTCCCAGGAGCGGGAGATTCGTCTTCTACAGGAGCGCCTCCGTCAGCTACAGACGGGTATCCGACCTCCACCCGTGTCACCAATACGACCGTCACCTGACTTCCCCGGTGATCACCCCCTTCCAGAAGTTTTTCCCTTCTCTCGCCCTCCTCAGCCTGCGGCTGTTCTCCCCACGGAGCGGTAGCCAAAGGACTTTGAGGCACCACCTCCACGGTACATCAGCGAGGATGGATTTGACTGCTAGGAGATCAGGTTTCAGGTAAGGGCCACTTCTGAGGGAGTGTGGCCTTACCACCACAGCCCATACCAGTCTACAGATCCAGCACAGGTGTTGACAGCAGCCCGGGCCATGCGAGGACTTCTCTACGCCATGCCACGCGAGACTATCGTTGACTTCCGCCCCTTCCTCGGCGAGGCTGACACAGGCACCGGAGCTGATCCTCGTGGAGGCTGGGATCTGGCGTTGTCCCTACTGGCCGCAGAGACGCACGCCACGCGTGCGTCACACATTCGTGCTTTCCACTCGCTCCGTCAGGGACCAGCGGAGCCTGCAGCGAATTTCTGGCGACGCGCCATGCGTATCTACACGCGTCTGGGGACCTCAGGGGGCACACAGCAGTGGGCGGTTCGGATGATCATGCTCGGAGTTCGCCTGGAGTACACCGACATATTCACACAGTACACTGACGCTGATCTCGAGCCTTTCTCAGCCACCCTGCAGCTGCTCCCTTGGGCCCATCAGCTTTTCCTCCACGTGACGTCGGCCTGCGAGGTAGTAGTAGCACATCAGGAGACTTCCCTCGCTGCAGCAGGCCTCGCCTCACCACCATCTTCCCTCCTGCAGTCACCCTCATCTACCTCCATCACGACCTCATCTTCCTCCTCCTCTTCGACCCCGTCTACACCCACGCAGACGTAGGGGGTTGCAGTAGCTGCCTAGGGGAAGAAGAAGAATAGGAAGCGCGGATCGGGTCAGCAGCAATCGTCATCCAGTGGTATCAGTGGCCGTTCCGTGCACTGCTACAACTGTGGAGGTGCCCATCGCTACACCGAGTGCCAGCAGCCGCTCGACTGGGAGCGCATCACTCGTGGACTTCAAGCTGCCCATACTGCTTGCACTGCGTCCGGCACGTCGACCGCACTCTCCTCTGGACGCGTGGCGACCACGACTGCAGCTGTTCTTGCAAACTCACCGGCGAGCAGCAGTGATCCAGACCCACGTGACCGCACCATCGTCGAGCTTCGTCATCTTCTCGCGCTTCGCTTTCAGGGAGGTGCGAGTGTGTTTTCATTGTTGAGTGGGTCACAGACTGCTTGTTTGTCTGTCCTTGTGACTCGTGATGACACGTGTGGGGGAGCACAGTCCGCATGTGATGATGATGGACCTGACTGCACTGACTGGATTCATGAGTCTCACCTTCGTGATGTACGTCGTTCCTTCCCACTGACGGCTTAGTGTCCCTCTGATGCCGAGTGTTCCATTGCTCGTTGTACAGTGACGTCCACCAGTCGTGACTCCGGTGGCACTTGGATCATCGATTCCGGTGCCACCCACCACATGACGTGTCGTCGTAGTGACTTTGTGGTACTTGGTCCTGTCACCACTGTCCGTTCTGTTCCTACAGGTTTTGGTCAGTCCTTACCAGTTCACGATGTTGGGATTGTATGCTTTGATGGTCCGTCTGGCCCCCTGTATCTCTCTGACGTGCTGTTTGTGCCTGATCTTGAGCTCAGTTTGCTGATTGTGCGTGCCTGCACTCTGATGGGTCTCTCCGTTGAGCATACCGCTGATTCAGCGACTGTGACTGCTCTTGACACCCGTAGCATTGTCCTGCGTGCTTGAGTCGTAGATGATTTGTACCGCATTGCTCGGCCCTCCTCCCCTTCCTCTCCCTCCTCCTCTGGTCACGTTTTTTTCATTGGTGTTCTATCCCCGGAACACCAGCGTTTGCTTCACCGACGTCTGTGTCACGTGGGCTCCGACACTGTGTCGAAGCTCATCCGGACACAGCCCGCTCTTGGTCTTGACGTGGCTTCTTTCAAGAAGCCACCCAAGACCGACTGTCTTTTTTGCGCTCAGGGAAAGATGCACCGGTGCACTTACCCTGATTTGCGTTCCCGAGCGTTGAGGCCCCTCGAGTTGGTCCACTCGGACCTGCTTGGTCCTCTCGCGGTCGAGTCGCTGTCCGAGAGGGGCCGGTATGTTCTGACGCCGACTGATGACTTGACCCGGATGCGGTGGGTCTACAATCTGCGTCAGAAGAGCGACACCGCCCTTGTGGTTCGGCTCTAGCTCGTGATGGCTGAGCGTCAGTCTCGCCACACGCTACATACCTTTCACTCGGACCGCGGCGGCGAGTTCCTCGGCGAGATGGACTCCTTCTTTGCTGAGCACGGCATTTTTCACCAGGTCTCCGCTCCTCCTACCCCACAGCAGAACGGTGTATCTGATCGCTGGAACCGCACCATGGAGGATGCGGTCCGCGCCATGTGGTCTGAGTGCGGTCTCCCGGAGTCCTTCGCATTCGAGGGCTTTGCCTACATGACTTGAGTCTGGAACCGCCTCCCGCATGGTCCGCTTTCGGATCATGTTACACCGTACGAGCTCTGGTTTGGCCACCGTGCTGATCTTCGTCTCGCACGCGTCTGGGGATCCCTGGCCTCCGTATGGTACACCGAGGACCAGCAGGGGTCCAAGGTCTCCCCTCGGGGTTGCTTGTGTGCCTTCATCGGTATCTCCCCGCGGTCGAAGGCCTGGCGCTTTTAAGACCCCACTTGCTGTCGTGTCATTGAGTCCCGTGACGCGCTGTTTTTTGAGTCACTCACATACTGTGATCTGACTTCGATCACAGCGCTCTCTATGGCTCATGTCCCTTCCTGTGAGGGTCCTCGGCGGATGGGGGAGACCTCTTCGCCAACGACCATTTCTCGTCAGGCTGATGTGTCCGCTCGAGTCCCCTCTCGATCTCCAACACTTGATGATCCGGCTATCATTGTCGTTGGTCCAGAGATCCTGCCAGTCCAGCCTGCTTCACACCCCACAGGTACCGCTGCTCCCACGCCTCCTCCTGCATCACCATCTGTGTCCACTGGCACCCCCATTCCGGTGTCTGACCCAGCCCAGCCCACTCCTGTCCTACGTCGGCTGACAATCCTGCCTCAGTGTCCGGGCCAGCCTTGCCCGCTGTCACCCCCAGCTCAATGTCCCCCACACACACATCTCCTTGCACGCCATCTCCGACTGCCTCGTTTCAGCCCTCACCAGCTGTGGTCGTACCTGTCCCTGTGGTCGTACCTGTTCTTGAGCCTGAGGTGCGCCCCTCGACCTCCGGTTACTCCCGTGAGCCCGGTGGTCGCCTTCGACCACTGGACTCTGGAGCTCAACGAGCGTCGGGTTTCGGACCGAGACATTCCTCTCGTAGCATCGCGAGCGGTGATCCAGGCACAAAGGCCTTAGGCCTGAGTGTCCGCACTGAGCTTTCAGAGGTACACCCAGCGTGCCCCATAGGGCACGACCTGGTCACTCGCGAGTTCCATATCGTGTACGACGCAGCAACTGATCTCGTGGCCGTCAGGCCAAACACTGAGGCGTGTGCAGTTGCCACGCAGAGTTCCCCCTCTTTGGCGCCGGACCCGGGCACATTGAGGGAGGCTTTCTCATCGCAGGATGCTGATGCCTGGCGAGCTGCTTGCGAGGATGAGCTTCGCGCTATCCGAGAGCACGGAGTCTACGAGCTGGTCGACCTTCCCCCTGGGAGGAAGGCGATTCAGGTCAAGTGGATCTTTCGCAAGAAAGTGAAGCCGGATGGCTCACTGGAACACTACAAGGCCCGCTTGGTTGTCAAGGGGTTCTCTCAGATTGAGGGAGTTGATTACACTGACACCTTTGTCCCTGTCGGCCGCATGACCCCAGCTCAAGCTCTNGTGAACAACGCGTTCCTCCATGGCTCTTTGCATGAGGAGATCTACGTGGCTCAGCCACCAGGCCTTGAGGACGGTGACAAGGTCTGGCGCTTACGCAAGTCCTTGTACGGCCTCAAGCAGTCTCCACGGTGTTGGAATCGGGAGATCAATGGCACATTGACTCGCGTAGGATACGTATAGAGCGAGGCAGACCCCTCACTCTTCATCCTATCGACACCCGAGTGGTTTACCGCCATCCTGGTCTATGTTGATGACCTTCTGATCGCATCTCCGTCGTTGGAGGCCGTGAAGGAGGCCAAGGCTGTCCTGCAGACCGCCTACAGGATGATGGACCTCGGTCCTGCATTGGTGTTTCTTGTTATGGAGATTGTGCGAGATCGCAGACATCGGACACTATTGCTGCATCAGGCCCGATACGCACGAGTCGTGGGGGAGCGCTTTAGCGATCTCCTTGGTGCAGTGCCCACTGCTTCCACACCACTCACACCTGATGAGCAGGATGCCCTGAAGGTGGATGACCCTACACAGTTGGGGGAGACAGTGGACGTGACCTTGTACCTCCGTCTTATCGGATCTCTGATGTACCTGGCCACTACCACACGTCCTGACATCGCGTTCGCCGCCAACTTCCTCGCCCAGTTATCGCAGGCTCCACGTGCAAGAGCTCTTCACGCGGCTGTGCGAGTGGTACGGTACGTGGTCTCCACGCCGTATCTCGGACTTTGCTTTCGTCGGCAGTGTTTGGTGGTCCTTGACGGCTACACTGACAACGACTGGGCTTGGTGCCCTGACGGGCGCAGTCGCACTGGCTACGTGTTTCTGCTCGGTGGTACCGCTTTGTCTTGGCGAAGCGGGAGGCAGGGCTGCATCGCACGTAGCTCGTCGGAGGTAGAGTATGTGGCTTTGGGGGCAGGGGCTGCTGAGGCAGTTTGGCTGCAGCGCTTGTTTCTTGAGCTTGGGCTGTCAGTACCCGCCATTGTGCTACGTCGCGACAACCAGAGTGCTCTCGCCATTGCGGAGAACTCTGGTGTTTTTCATGCTCGCACAAAGCACATTGCGGTTGAGCATCACTTCTTTTGTGATCTGGTGGTGCGACGCGTGATCTCCATCATGTGGGTTGGCATTGACTTGCAGCGTGCTGATTTCTTGACGAAGGCACTTGCCTGCGGAAAGTTCCTGGTGGCCATTCGTTCTGCTGGGCTTCGCCCCATGCGTGACAGTGGTTGACTGTGGGATGTACGTTGACGTCTCATCTGTCTGTGTCACTCACTATGTGGTTGTACAAGTGCTGCACGCGTATGGACATGCGTATCATCGGGTCATGAGGGAGTGTTGTGCTTTGTGCCGTTCCTGTACAGTTTACTGTGACCACTCGGCCGTGTCCATACTCGTGCAGATCCCTGAGGCAGGCTGCCCTGGTGATGCCGGCGCGACGACAGGCGGCGGACTACCCGCCTGGAGCTGACCGACCACTGTTCCAGAGCCCCAGATGTCACCGGGACTCCTTGCTGTGCCTTCTACGTCTTGCAGGCGCCTTTCGGCGGATTGGGCATGAGGCCCATTTGCATGTTTTTGCATTGTATACTCGCTGTCAGTCGATGGATGCATGCANGCGTACCATCGGGTCATGGGGGAGTGTTGTGCTTTGTGCCGTTCCTGTACAGTTTACTGTGACCACTCGGCCGTGTCCATACTCGTGCAGATCCCTGAGGCAGGCTGCCCTGGTGATGCCGGCGCGACGACAG
This sequence comes from Penium margaritaceum, assembly GCA_023375785.1. Lineage (NCBI taxonomy): Eukaryota > Viridiplantae > Streptophyta > Zygnematophyceae > Desmidiales > Peniaceae > Penium > Penium margaritaceum. Next base: position 98,530 of record SZWC01002355.1, on the reverse strand, counting down.
GCGGCGGACTACCCGCCTGGAGCTGACCGACCACTGTTCCAGAGCCCCAGATGTCACCGGGACTCCTTGCTGTGCCTTCTACGTCTTGCAGGCGCCTTTCGGCGGATTGGGCATGAGGCCCATTTGCATGTTTTTGCATTGTATACTCGCTGTCAGTCGATGGATGCATGCACGTGACCAGTCGCTGTGTCCGTCTTTTGATTCTGCACGTCTAGGTTCAGACTGCGTAGGATTCTGACATGTGTGCGCAGAGTTACGACCAAAACAGTGGTTTTGGGCCGGTTTTAGGACAGCTCTTGGACTGCCGCGTGCGACACCCGCTGTGCGCCGCGGCAGGTATTTATGCCCTGGACGTGTCAGCTGTCATCTCTCTCTGCATATGCTATATAGAAGCATTCTGACACTTGGACTTGTGTCTCCTAGCCAAACCCTTGCCGTTGTGTGTACGACCTGTGACTGTCGTCACCGTCTGACCAGGCACTGACGCCCGGTCAGCGGCCGTGTTGCTAGGAAGCTTCTACGCACTTTCTCACATTCTACTTGTACGAATATGGAATCGTTATGTATGATGACCATACATTAATAGACGAACGACATCACCCTTAGTGCTCGAGTGAAGGAAGATGGGTGTCCGAAAACAGGGCAAAAGGTGTCTTTTTCCTTCAATACTGGGCATGTTGAATGTAATTTCGTAAATGCAGGGTGGTTCATGTATATATCTAACAACTTTTGGGCTACTTGCGTACGTCGGAAGGTAAAAAGGGGCACTGCGTATAGTTGCCGGATCAAAAGCCGTGATGTCGTTTCGAGTCGGTGGCGTCAAGAATTGTTGCTTAGTCCAAGAGACATGTTCTCGACATACCCGCATGACCTCTTGCGAAAACCCGTCAGCGCTACAACCCGCCTGCCAAAACAGTTGGTGATGCGTTTGTCTCCCACAAAGCGAAGATAAGTGATGGGGGTTCAAGATGACACAACATGTCTCGCCTGTAGACATGTCGTGTCGGGTGGCGACACGCAACGAAAAGTAGCTTTTGGTACATTCTCGAAACTAGCACCAAGATCAGTTCTTTCACTTCACAAAGTGCGTATAGATAACCTTAAACATTCTTGACCACCTAGTGTAGCATTTCATAACTCTATCTCATCAAAAGAAATTCGAATAACTATTCTTGAACTAAAATTTCCATTGAAAATCAAGTTATGAAACATGCCCCTTACCACCGTAAAATCATGCTATCCAAATAACTCAGATCTCTTTCCTCTCATTACTTTAAAAACAATTTCCTGTCCACTAAAAAGTCAGATGGACGAAAAATGGCTGAAACGTTCGACAAAAAACCATACAAGAGAAACAAATTCTTTACCTTCTACATTTTTGCACCAGCCATATCAGTCTCATCGTAGTATTTGAGAACTTAAAAAAGAACTGACCTTGCCCCACCAAGTTAAAACAAAATGATTTTGATTATCCTTCTAAATTTTTTTAAAATGCAATTTATTTTTATTTATGAGTAACTTTTACCCAACTACTTTTTATACTCAAAATTTCAATAAGAAGATGTATGGAGGGAAAATATTTGTTGAAATTATGGCTTCCAACATGAGGAAGTGTTAAAAAGTTTCAACTAAGGCATCACATTGAAACTTTCTCTTTTAAATCCTTGAGAATGCTTCATGTATGTATTACGTTTAGATGTCAAAGTAATTATGAGTTTCTTGTTGGGCAATAGAATTTCCTTTTTTCGTAATCCAAATCATATCATTGAATTATGTAACTTTCACCATTTTTTCAACTCTGGAAAGTTGTTTAAATCATTTATATGCACCCCATAAGGACTTCCAACTCTTTTTAACTCATGCAAATTGGAACACATCATGCCTTCACCACGGATGATGTTTTTTGTTTAGATTTTGTGCGAGTAGTGAATCCCTTCTTCAAGATCAAGCTTGATTCACAAGGCATGAAAAGATACAAAGTCATGTAGGTAAGAGGCAACGAGGGTGAAGGGGGAGAGATTACATGTGTGCATGTAATGATGAAAAATTCACAAAACAGAGCAAGAAGGGTGTTAGTGTGAAAAATTTCCTTGTCACTCAATTAAAAAAACATGTTTCTTTAAAATAGCTTTTATTTGTGGCAATGACTTATCTGATAAGAATTTTTATATTAAAGAAGAATCAAGAGTAAAAAAAACCTTTAGAATGACATTAGTTTTGAAGTTTTTCACACCAATTCAATGTTCCTCGTGGAATACATCCAAGAGGTAGCCAAAGGGTGTTCTATTTTAGGGTTGTTTTAGGAGCATCCATGATAACCACACGTTTTTAGAGGGTAAGCAATGTGAGAAAGAATTGTGATTGGGAAGGAACTACCGTAATACTAGCCTCAAGCCATTACTACGGTTTTAGGATAGCATTCACATGGGGAGAAAGAGTGGGAACGAATGATTCATGTGAGCAAGATCGAGGTATTCAAGCACTTTTAGGAGGTAAAAGTTATCTAATAGGATTCACTTTTGGTTCTTTCAGTAGAGTTTGGTTTCATTATCAGTTCCATTGGTCAGGTCCTTAATGAGCTGGTTCCATGCGTGTAGTGGGTGAATTATTGGAAGACATTATAAACATAGTACTCTTTCAATATCTTTTGGGCTTAAACACAAACAAGGTAGGGGTGAATCTTAAGGATTAGGGGTAGAGGGCAAGGGTAAGCGTCTTTTCCTCATGTAAACATGATTTATCTTACCTAATTCTGAAGGAACCATGGCCTTCCTGAGGTTGGGGGAAATTTCTCTCTGCTTTTTTGTTATGGGAAGGTGTTTTAATAGACATAATATTTCTTTTTGTTGAGGTTTCGATAAATAATTCCACATTGAGCATGAAAGATGAGAATATTATATTAAAGAATAATTGTTTTTAGTGTTTTGTGTAACAAGAGTTGACCAAGGGCATGGTAACCTTTCTATCCATTCCGCAAGGGTATTAGTGAAGCCCTACCCTACCCCGCCTAATAGTTTAAAAAAGAAGTAGACTTACCGCTTGCTTCATCATGCTAGATCAACGACATACATTGCTCATCGTGCAAAGAGAGGTTGGGCATGTCTACCCCTCTCGCTATTCTCACTCCCATGGAAGGATCACAATCGAGAGATGACCTCATTAGTTCTTTTTGACAAGCTAACCGTATAGTTTGATTTAGGTCTTTTTATGCTTTCTGTAGGTAGAGAACGTGCAAAACAAAAACAATATAGCAAAATAATCGGTTCTATCTTGAAAAAGAATAAAACGAGGTCAGGACTTGATCGCGATGAAGCAAAAATGCTGATTTTTAGATCAAGCAGAAATAATCATTGGTATTTTTTCTCTAGCACGGATAATTTCCATTGTTTACATGTAAACCATAGTCAAATTCTTCCCTAGATTTAAGTAGGGGTCTCCGGGTTCTTGTTTTTGTGCAGGCTTGTGCTGGTTCCCGCTATAGCGAGGCCGAACAGGTTCCCTTTGAACTCATTGGGGTTCTCGGACCCCCATGTAAACCACATGCAAATTCCTTCTTTCATATTCACCAACCTCTTCAGAGAAGAGTTTTTGAGTTTCAACAAAAATTGGCGTCATCATGTGGACACTGCATCGTGTGCAGCGTCGACATGCTCTGTTTTCTTGCTGATCTTTGGTATGACAGAGATATTTGCATGGCAACATGTTGTGGAGTTTTCTCTTCCAAGCACAGTGTGAGGTCAATGGATTTTCCCGAACGCAAGGTAGGGCTAACTCACATTCGAATTCCGTGGGGAAACATTGCATCTAACAGTTCACCAATAGTACCGAAATGAGTTTTTTCTTGGACGAGACGATGCACGGTGTAACCATCACGGTACGGAACGCGGGAGGGCGAGAGGATCCTCGTGTCGGAGGATGGACTCTTCTATGGTTGATTGTGAATACCCTGTCGCTGCTGTCGCTGATCACGCGGACTGTCGACCCCTCCTATTCCTCCAGCATTCCGAAGCGATGGACTTCAAAATGGTCGGGGATTCGTCAGGAGCTTGCCGCACCGAGCCCTCGCCACCACCTCCCCTGCACCAGGAGCGCCTGCAGCAGCAACGGCAGCAGCAGCAGCAGCAGCAGCAGCAGCAGCAGGGTTTTCTGCGGCAGCAGATGCTGCTTCGGCAACACCAGGAACAAGCGCATCCCCCAGAGCTGTTGCAGGAGGTGCGCCATGGTCGGAACCGGCAGCTGATCCTGCAACAGCAGCGGCAGCAGCAGCAGCAGCGGGTGAAGGCGGAGTCGGAGGACAAACCGGGATCGCTCCCGTTGGTGAGTGGGAGGGATGACAGGGAGCAGGGGCAGCAGCAGCAGTGGGTGGTAGATCACTGCACATCGACACACAACGACCAACATATGGCCTGCGGCAACGGCGGTGGGTGCGCAGACGCAATGGCTGTGGCTGATGTGGGCGCGGCCTCGGGCAGAGGTCCAGTGAAGCAATGCTTCCGCCAGCAGCAACATCAACGCATGTGCGTGAGAGTGTTTGATGCGAGTGTGGTGCAAGAGGTGTCGTTTACGTGTCAGTGTCACTCTGCCGGTGGAATGATGACAACAACGATGATGATGATGATGATGATGATGATGATGATGATGATGATGATGATGATGATAATGATGATGATGATGATGATGATGATGATGGTGGTGGTGGTGGTGGTGGTGGT
>SZWC01002355.1:46331-69443 GCA_023375785.1 Penium margaritaceum | reverse complement strand
CCCCCCCCGCCCTCTTGTCCTCTCCTCTAACATCCTTCCCAGTCTCCCGAACTTATGCTCGCTTTTCTCAGCTTCTCTACACTGTTCTTGTCCCTCATTGCGCTCATCGCATGCCCTCAATCTCTGGCGCTTAACACTCTGCGCACTATGTTCCAACACATCCGACGCTCCACTGTGTGAGCACACTGCAGCTCTTCCAAATGCACTGGTCCAACTCTGACTTTGCAATGACGCCGGGGCCGAGCGAGGGCGGCACGCACGTCGTGGGCAAGGGCCTTGCGTCGCGTTCTGTGCACCATGACGTCAATGGACCAGAACTGCGCGACCACTACTTCAACCCCCTCAGCCCATTTGTGCTGCGAGGCGTACAGCGCTCCAGCGCCCTCGCTCAAACTCTCGACGACTGGGACTGAGTGTCAGCAATATCGCTCCTTGCACCATATTGGCCTCGGGCAGGGGATGGCAGCTCCCAGCCTCGCTGCTGAGCAATGAGCTGCAGCAGCAGCAGCAGCAGCAGCAGCAGCAGCAGCAGCAGCGGCAGCACCAGCAGCAGCAGCGGCAGCAGCAGCAGCAGCAGCAGCAGCAGCAGCAGCAGCAGCAGCAGCAGCAGCAGCAGCAGCAGCAGCAGCAGCAGCAGCAGCAGCAGTAGCAGCAGCAGCAGCAGCAGCAGCGGCGGCGGGGACGGCAGCGGCAGCAGCAGCAGCAGCAGCAGCAGCAGCAGCAGCAGCAGCAGCGGCAGCAACACCAGCGTCAGCAGCAGAAACGGCAGCTGCAGCAAAAGCAGGAGGAGCAGAAGCTACAGGAAAAATGTTCACGAGCGCTGTGGTGGCAAAAGCAGCGGCAGCTGCAGCAGCAACAGCAACAGATATGTCGAAGCACAATTCAATACTTATGGTATGGTTCAGTCTTAGCTCAATTGCGATGGGGCTTTACGGGGTTTTTCGTTGTAATGAAGAAAGTAGGCAACTGATGAAAAGTTCTGCGCATCGGTGACTGAACCAAGAGTCAAACATCTACTACCGAGGAATGCAGGCAAGAAAAGGAGCACAGTGACGACGTCCTTGGCAATGGCCCATAAGGCAACCTGCTATTTGGTATGGAGGCAAGCATAGAAACCATGTGGAGAGGATATCGAATCTAACATTCTTTTTCCAGATATGTCGACTAAGGTATCACATACGAGCATTTTCAAGTATAGCAAAAAAACTCCTGCCTGATATCATAATGGTTGGAACAACCTTACATTGTACAAGAAAACCATGTTCGTTTGATTTATCTTTAAACTTCGGGCTGGTTGTGCAGGCTGGGTTTGGTTGATGACCTTGAGTCACATGCAAGCACTCATTGACCTTGCTCATTTGCTTGCTCGGATTCAACCAAGCAAAGCCGGTCAAACAAGCGCTTGACTAAGTACGATCCACACTCATGACTAGGAGTCTGAACGGGTTCTAGCCCTCTGTGTTTCCCAGTGTTGTCATTTGTGACGTTCCTGTCGACCTGTACAGTTTACTGTGACCACTCGGCCGTGTCCATGCTCGTGCAAATCCCTGATGTGGACCCAGGTGGCGTAGAGGCGTCGTCTGGTGGTGGACTACCTGCTCGAAGCTGATCGACGGTCGCCCCAGAGTCCTGGATGTTGTCTGGGACCATTTGCAGTTTTTCTACAGCTTGTAGGATTTTATCGGTGGACTCGCCGTGGGCCCGATTTGCATGTCTTTGCATTGTGTGTCCACCGTTTGTTGCCGGATGCATGCATGTGATCAGTCGTAACGTCCGGCTTGAGATTCTGCACGTGTAGGTTTAGACGGCATAGCGTTCTCACTTGTCTACGATGAGTTACGGCCAAAACAGTGGTTTTGGGCCGGTTTTCGGACAGACCTTGCACTGTCGCATTCGACATCCGCCGTGCGCCGCGGCAGGTACTTATGCCATGGACCTGTCATTTGTTATTTCTCTCTGCAAATGCTATTGAAACATTTTGACACTTTGCCTTGTATCCCCTAGCCGGACCCTTGCCGCTGTGTGCAAGATTTGTGACTGTCGTCACCGACTGACCAGGCACTGATGCCTAGTCAGCGGCAACATCGCTAAGAAGCTTCCATGCATTTTCTCATGGTATCAGAGCAGCGAGACTCCTGTCGCTGAGCTACGCCGCGGAGACGCAGCACCGGTAGCAACAGTGAGAGTCACCGCCGCCGCCGTATCCTGGGACTTGTTGCGGTCGTTTTTTCAACGACATCATCACTCTGTCCCCACCACCACATCGGGTGAGCTGCGGCATTTACTTGCTCTTGCAAGAGCAGCAGCAGCAGAACCACCGGGTGGCAGCAACAGGCGTGTCTGGCTGCTAGCCTGTACACACACAAAAAAAAGAGTAGCAGCTCACAGCAGCAGCTTGCTGCGGCGGCTGCGAGCACTGACAACACGCAGCGGCGGCAGCAGCTCGCAGCAGTGGAGGCATCAGTAGTCGCGAGCAGCAAGAGCAGCGCAACAACAACAATGGAAGCAGCAGTAGCGTTACAACTGCTGCACCGACTGGAGCGATTGCAGCACAGCAGCAGCGAAGAAGCAGCAGCGAAAGCAGCAGCTGCAGAGTAGCAGCATTGCAGCTGTTGCGTAGTTTCTGTTGCGTAGAAACTGCGCAGCAGTGAGCAGGCCTGCGTGGCACTGCCCTGGCCTGTGCAGCCCCTGCGCAGCCGCGAGTAGGGAGTGACGAGGTCACCCTCATCGGTCAGTTCACGTGACCTTCCAAAAAAAACGTTGACGTAGAAAACGCTAGCAAAAAAATGCTAGCTTTTATTTGGCTAGCGTAAGAAACGCTGACGTCATCAACGGCTGTGATGTCAGCAATGTTAGGGCCAAAAAGTCCATTTTTTAAAAAGTTTCAACTCCTCGAGAAACACTGTCGGTTTCTCGTTCGGAGCATTTTCGACATTCAGCCACATACTGAGCGCTGACATGGCTCCGACCGGTGACAAAGACAAAGGACCGCCTGATGCTTCTTCCTCCTCCTCTAGGGTCATGGACCCACGCTCGCAGGCCATTGCGGACCTGTGGAGTCAGCAGGATGAGATACGTCGCCTACAGCAGGAGTAGACCGACGCCATCCGTACGCTCACTAATCTTCTTCTGAGTCAGTCAACGGCCCCACGGCACACTTCTGGGGGAGTCGGCGGTGTCACACCTTCTGCACAGCAGTCAACATCTACACCGAGGAGAGCGGCAAGACAGGACCCGTCACTTCTTGATCCTTTGGAGGAGGACCCTGATAGGCCAGGCAAGGACGATGACACTACTGAGAGGGAGATTCACGTACTTCAGGAGCGTCTTTGCCAGTTGCAGACCCGTTCCGGTTCCCCGTTCCTGGCGATCCGACCTTCGCCTGAGACCTACCTCGGCGACTTTCCTCGTCCCGATGCTGTCCCCATCTCTCGTCTTTCCCATCCTCTGGTTGCTCTCCCTACGGAGCGGCAACCCAAGGACTTCGAGACACCGCCCCCACGATATGTCAGCGAGGACGGCTTTGACTACTGGGAGACCCTTTTCCAGGTCTGGGCCACTTCCGAGGGAGTTTGGCCCTACCACCACAGTCAGTACCAGGTTATGGACCGTGCTCAGGTGCTGACAGCGGCTCAGGCGATGCGCGGACTTCTTTACGCCATGCCTCGCGAGACTCTCGTGGACTTTCGCCCCTTCCTTGGAGAGGCCGGCACAGGCGTGAGTGCTGATCCACGTCGGGGCTGGGAGTTGGCATTGTCCTTGCTTGCTGCAGAGACGCACGCCACCCGCGCAGCTCACATTGGCGCCTTCTACTCCCTTTGTCAAGGACCTGCCAAGCCCGCAACCACTTACTGGCGGCACGCCATGCGCATCTACACGCGCCTTGGGACCGCAGGAGGGACACAGCTGTGGGCGCTTTGCACGCTCATGATCGCAGTCCGTCTTGAGCATGTCGACATCTTCACGAGGTACAGCGACGCCGCGCTCGAGCCTTTCTCCACCTCCCTTCAGCTTCTTCCTTGGGCGCATCCACTTGTGAGGCAGCCGTCGCCCACTAGGAGAGTTCACTTGCTGCACCGGTCATCACGTCACCACCGACACCTCTCTCGCATTTCACTTCTCCATCCTCTGGCACGCCCTCCTCTTCCCGTTCCACCCCAGCTACCCCGACTCAGACGCAGGGTGTGGCATCAGCAGCATGGGGGAAGAAGAGCAGAAAGAAGCGTGGCAAGAGCCAGCAACAGTCACCGCAATAGTAGTCACCACAACAGCAGTCATCAGGCGGTAGCAGTGGATGCGCTGATCACTGCTACAACTGTGGAGATGCTCACCGTTACACCAAGTGCCAGCAGTAGCTCGACTGGGCGCCGATCACTCGCGGTCTTCAGGTTGCACACGCAGAGCGATTTGCGTCGAGCAGCACAGCCTTTGGTCGCATGGCGACCACGACCGCAGCCGTTCCCGCTTCCCCACCGGCGAGCAGCGGAGACCCTGGCCCTTGTGACCGCACCATCGCCTAGCTCCGTCAGCTCCTGGCGTTTCGCTCTCAGGGAGGTGCGAGTGTGTTGTCACAGCCGGGTGGTTCACAGACTGTCTGTTTGTCTGTTCTCATCTCTCGTGATGACTCGTGTAGGGGAGGAAAGCTGGCATGTGATGATGATGGGCCTGACAGTAGAGATTGGATTTCTGAGTCTCACCTGTGCGCCCTTCGTTGTTTTCCCTCCTTTGTTGCCGAGCGCCCATCTGCAGCCGAGTGCTCCATTCCCCGTTGCACCATGACGTCCTCCTGTCGTGATTCGGGTGGCACTTGGATCATCGATTCTGGTGCCACTCACTACATGACATGTCGTCGTAATGACTTCGTTGTCCTTGGTGTCCAGTCCCTTGCCAGACAAGAGGTCTGTCCTTGCCCTTGCCAGACCAGAGGTCTGTCCTTGCCAGTCCAGGGTGTTGGAGTTGTGTGCTTCCATGGTCCGTCTGGCCCCTTGTATCTCTCTGACGTGCTCTTTGTACCTGACCTTGAGCGCAGCTTGCTGTCTGTGCGTGCCTGCACTTTGGTGGGACTCTCTATAGAGCACACTGCTGACTCCGCGACAGTGACTGCTCTTCATACTCACACTATTGTTCTTCGTGCCTCTATTGTGGATGATCTATATCGTGTTTCTCGGATCTCTTCTTCTCCTTGCTCCCCTTCTCCTCCTGCTCAAGTGTTTGTCACTGGTGTCCTGTCTGCTGAGCATCAGCGCTTGTTGTATCGTCGCTTGTGTCATGTGGGCTGCGACACTATGTCGAAGCTCATTAGGACACATCCCGCCCTCGGTCTTGACGTGGCCTCTTTCGAGAAGCCGCCCAAGACCGATTGTCTGTTCTGCGCTCAGGGTAAGATGCATCACTGCACCTACCCTGACTCCCCTTCTCGAGCCCTTCGCCCCCTCGAGCTGGTCCATTCGGACCTTCTTGGTCCTCTCCCTGTCGAGTCCTTATCCGATCGGGGCCGATATGTCCTGACCCTGACCGATGACTTCACCCGGATGCGGTGGGTCTACAGCCTGCGCTAGAAGAGTGATGCCGCTCTCGCGGTTCGTCTCTGGCTAGTGATGGCTGAGCGTCAGTCTCGCCACTCGCTGCATACCTTTCGCTCGGATCGCGGCAGTGAGTTTCTTGGCAACATGGAAAGTTTCTTTGCCGAGAGTGGGATTTTTCACCAGGTCTCTGCTCGTGCCACTCCTCAACAGAACGGTGTCTCTGAGCGTTGGAACCGCACCATGGAGGATGCGGTTCGTGCTATGTGGTCTGAGTGCGGTCTCCCGGAATCCTTCGCCTTCGAAGGATTCGCCTACATGACGTGGGTCTGGAACCGCCTCCCGCACGGTCCTCTTCGAGACCACGTTACACCGTATGAGCACTGGTTTGGCCACCGTGCCGATCTGCGTCTCGCTTGTGTCTGGGGCTCAGTGGCTTCTGTGTGGTACACGGAGGATCAGCAAGGGTCCAAGGTCTCTCTGTTGGGTCGCTTGTGTGCCTTCTTTAGTATCTCCCCGAGGTCAAAGGCCTGGTGTTCTTGGGACTTTGCCCGTTGTCGCATTGTTGAGTCCTGCGATGCTCTCTTCTTTGAGTCTCTCACCTACTACGATCTGATGTTGATTGTGTCGATGTTTGTCACACATGTTCCTATGTGTGAGGTTTCTCGACAGATGGGGGAGTCTGAGCCTACGAGCACCTCTTGTCCAGCTGATGTGTCCATTCGAGCCCCCTCCACTTCTCGGTCTCTGGCTCTTGATGACCCGGTGATCATCGCTGTCGGCCCAAAGACCTCTCCCGTCCGGCCTGTCTCCACTCCTACACTCTCGCGCCCCACAGACACCCATGATGCTGTCCCTCTGTCCACCGGTACTCCTGTCTCTGTGGGCGGTCCTGTTGCCAATCCCAGTCCCGCATCTCCCATCCGTTCACCAGCCTCTCCTCCCACTGCATCACCTGCCCCTGTGCCTCAGTCCTCAACGGATGTGGTCGTGCCTGTCTCTGAGCCTGCGGTCAGCCCTTCGAGCCCTGGCTACTCGAGTGAGCCCGGTGGTCGTCTTTGACCGTTGGGCTCCGGAGCCCCGCGAGTGTCAGGTCCTGCACCCAGGCGCTCCACTTGCAATGTTGCGAGTGGCGATCCCGGCACAAAGGCCCTCGGGTTGAGTGTCCGTACAGATCACACAGAGGTACATCCAACGTGTCCTGTAGGGCACGATCTCGTCACTCGCGAGTTTCGTACCGCTTGTGATACAACAGTTGACCTTGTGGTTGTCAGACCCAGTTCTGAGGCATGTGCACCCGCCACTCAGAGCTCTCCCTCGTTGGTGCCTGATCCGGGCACACTGAGGGACGCCCTCTCATAAGAAGATGCTGATCCTTGGCGTGCCGCCTGCGAGGATGAGCTTTGTGCCATCCGAGAGCACGGAGTTTATGAGCTAGTCGACCTTCTACCTGGGAGGAAGGCGATTCAGGTCAAGTGGGTCTTTCGCAAGAACGTAAAGCCGGATGGCTCACTGGAACGCCACAAGGCTCGCTTGGACATCAAGGGGTACTCTTAGATCGAGGATGTTGATTACATTAACACCTTTGCCCCTGTCGGGTGCATGACCTCAGCTCGCGCTCTGTTTGGTGTGGTGGCTAAGAATGACTGGGAACTGCACGAGATGGATGCGAACAATGCGTTCCTCCATGACTCTCTGGATGAGGAGATTTACGTGGCCCAGCCACCAGGCTTTGAGGATGGTGACAAGGTTCAACGCTTGCGCAAGTCCTTGTACGGACTCAAACAATCTCCTCGGTGTTGGAACCGGGAGATCACAGGCACTCTGACTCGTGTGGTACATGTACAGAGCGAGGCAGATCCCTCTCTTTTCATTCGAAAGGCGCCTGAGCGGTTCACTGCCATCCAGGTCTATGTGGACGACCTCCTGATCGCGTTTCCCTCCATAGAGGCCGTGAAGGAGGCCAAGGCGGTCCTCCAGACTGCCTATAGGATGAAGGACCTTGGTCCTGCAGCGGTGTTTCTTGGCATGGAGATTGTACGAGACTGCAGACGCCGGACGCTTTCTGTTGCATTAGGCCCGATACGCACGCGTCGTGGGGGAGCTCTTCAGTGACCTCCTTGGCGCAGTGCCAACAACCTCCACACCTCTCACACCTGACGTGCAAGACGCCCTGAAAAAGGACGATCTCACACAGCTCGGGAAGAGAGTGGATGTGACCTTGTATTTCCGCCTCATCGGATATCTGATGTACCTGGCCTCTACCACACGCCCCGACATTGCCTTTGCCGTCAATCTCCTTACACAGTTTTCATAGGCTCCACGTGCTAGAGCCCTCCATGCGGCTGTGCGAGTGGTGCGGTACATGGTTTCCACGCCATACCTCGGACTATGCTTTCGCTGGCAATGTTCGGTGGTTGTTGACGGCTACACCGACAGCGACTGGGCCTGGAGCCCAGATGGACGCGATCGCACTGGTTATGTGTTCTTGGTCGTTGGTACCGTTGTGTCCTGGCGCAGTGGGAAGCAGGGCTGCATCGCACATAGCTCGTCGGAGGCAGAGTAGGTTGCTCTAGGTGTAGGGGCTACTTAGGCAGTGTGGCTAAAGCGTCTGTTCCTTATGATGGGTCTGTCGATGCCCGCCATTGTGCTTCGTTGTGACAACCTGAGTGCTCTTGCCATTGCGGAGAACTCTGGTCTCTTTCATGCTTGCACAAAGCACATTGCAGTTGATCATCACTTTGTGCGTGATCTGGTGGAGTGGCACGTGATCTCCGTCATATGGGTCGGCACTGACATGCAGCGTGCTAACTTCTTGACAAAGGCACTAGCGCGCGCGAAGTTTCTGGTGGCGATTTGTTCCGTTGGGCTTCGCCCCTTGCCTGAGAGTGGTTGAGTACGGGGTGTGTCTGTGTCTGTGTCACGACTGTTTTTGCACTCGTTGTTGTACTCGTTTCAGTGCTGCACATGTACAGACATGCGTATCATCGTTTCATGGGGGAGTGTTGTGATTTGTGACGTTCCATTCAACTTGTACAGTTTACTGTGACCACTCGGCCGTGTCCATGCTCGTGCAAATCCCTGATGCGGACCCAGGTGGCATCGAGGCTTTGTCTGGTGGTGGAATACGTGTTCGGAGCTATTTGACGGTCACCCAGAGTCCTGGATGCTGTCTGGGACCATTTGCAGTTTTTTTTGCAGCTTGTAGGATTTTATCGGTGGACTCGCCGTGGGCCCGTTTGGCAAGTCTTTGCATTGTGTGTCCACCGTTTGTTGCCGGATGCATGCATGTGACCAGTCGTAGCATCCGACTTGAGATTTTGCACGTGTAGGTTCAGACGGCGTAGCGTTATGACTTGTCTACGCCGAGTTACGGCCAAAACAGTGGTTTTGGGCCTGTTTTTGGACAGACCTTGCACTGTCGCGTGCGACACCCGCCGTGCGCCGCGGCAGGTACTTATGCCATGGACCTGTCATTTGTCATTTCTCTCTGCAAATGCTATTGAAGCATTCTGACACTTTACCTTGTGTCCCCTAGCCACACCCTTGCCGCTGTGTGCACGACTTGTGATTGTCGTCACCGTCTGACCAGACACTGACGCCTAGTCAGCGGCAAAGTCACTAGGAAGCTTCCACGCATTTTCTCACCCAGTTCCCCCGAGTGCAAGGTTGTACTTACCGTATTTCTGCTTCATTACGAACCACTTTTCACCAAGGTGCTTTTTTTATGGTTCATTCAACCACCAGGGAATAAATTGTGGATTGTTCACGTTTTGGGGTTAAGTGGGTAACTTACACCTAAATTCGAACAGGGCCCAGTCGAATCCTCGTCGTGGCAATCTTTCCATGCAAGCGTTCAACCAACCAGATCACTCAAGCAAGCAAATCTTTGTCCTGGACAACGAATGCGTTGTCCACAGCGCTTAGACGTAATTGATGTCCAAGCGTCATTTGCGGTTGCGTTAACCTGGCGGCTTGGAAGGCTCCAAGCTCTCTAGGAAAATTCGAGGTGAATCCGAGTACATTTTTTTGGTATGCCATTACTTGAACCCAAAAACCGAAGTAATTTCATACCGTTGTGGAGCAAGGTTGGTTTTTTTGCATCTCTCATTGTGCTCCGTTGTGTCCTCCCGACTTGTGTAAATTCGCGTGCAGATGCCTGACAACGAGACTCGACGCTGCTAGAGTGTCGTCCGGTGGAGCGGACGCACGTTGAGGCCTACATGCACTTTTTTGGAGCCTCCTCCCTGCGGCAACGTGCTGAGCTCCATCGGCAGGCCTCCTCAATGGTCGGGCCGCCGGCGGTCACTGCCACCACAAAGATGTTTGAATGCGTCAGACGCTGGATCTGACTGTACCATTGCATCTGAAGCTTCATGCTCTGCCTAGGGTCCATGTCTCATGTTGCATGACATTGTTTGGTATCATGGACCATCGCAGGCACTGCCTGGGTTCCGGCAGCCATAACTCTTTGCTCCTATTTTTCTAGCTGTTTCTGACTGCACGACTACGTTTGCAGCGACGGTCTTATGGTATGGTCCAGTTTTAAGGCAAAACGGACAACGCCCTGTTTTTGGGCTGCCGACCGTCTGGCAGGGCTCAATGAGAAAACCCTGCCTGCCAGAAAATAGGTCTAGGTCTATTTTCTGATTGGCTGGTGAACTGAGTAACAAGCTCTATAGAGCTGGGGGAGAACTAGAAACTTGGAGGGGTCTCCCATTGTTGTTTATTCTTCATTCCTAATCAGTCACTTCCAGTTTTCAGCTGCTTTCTGGCGCTAACATTGGCGCGCGTTTTTCTAAGTAACAAACCCAGAGCATCAAGACTTAGACTCTTGAGCGGCAGACTGAGGGGGCAGCAGACTTAAGCAACGAGCGTCGAAGTCCACTCGCTGCATCAACAACGCCGTTGCCCCAACCTGCTGCCTAACTTTTCCATTTTGGTATCAAAGCCACAGCGTAGTAGCAGCAGCAGACGACTGGCGTACAGGTGCCTAACTGCTCCGGCGGACCCCCATACGCGCCAGTGTACGGTAAAAGCTGCCAGATTTTTTCCGACAGCATTGACCTGCCTGGTGGCGGCGTCAGAATTTCTCCCACAGCCATTGGGCCAGATTTTTTTTGGCAGCACTGACCCCCACACGTGATGCAATAAGGTGAGTGGCAGGCCGCGTCAGGTGCCTGCTCTCAACGACGCACGTGACGACGTCATCCAGGTGCAGTGACTAGCAGCAGCAGCTTGCAACAGCAAAGAGTAGTGGCAATAGTAGCCCGTAGCAGCTGTGCGCAACAAGAGCAGCAGGTTGCAATAACAAGAGCAGCAACAGTAGCAGTAGCAGTAGTAGCAGCAGCAACAGTAGCAGCTGCTACTATAAATGCAGCCGCAGCAGCAGCGGCTGCAGCAGTAGCAGTAGCAACAACAACTGCAGTAATTGCAGCAGCCGGTGCTGCACCAACAACCGCAGCATCAGCAACAACAACAGCAGCTGTAGCAATTGCTGCAACAGCGGGCCAACAGTAACGGCAATTGTAGAAACAGCAGAAGCTATAGCTGCACTACAGCTGCCACAGTAGCGGCCTCAGCAACGGCCGCTGCTGACGACAGTAGCCCTCAGCTGACGTCACTGTTTGCGTCACTGTTGACGTCATCAACAAAAAACAGGGAGGTCGGAAACAATTTTACAGCAATAACTCTGTAGATACAAGTAGCGGCTAATGACGTCAGCCGATCCAGGCTGACTTCACTACTAACACCAGTAGCACACAAAAGAAGAAGAAAGAAAGAAAGAAAAAAGGAGGAAACACAATCCACCATGGCTAACAACCCCAGTGGAGAGGGGTCCTCCTCTATTGGTGGGACCCCCAGCCCCCCTTTCTTGCAGCAGCTGCAGTAGTTGAAGCAGTAGCAGTAGTAATAGTAGTAGTCTACAGGCTCCGTCGCTGGCTCCTCCTACCCCGTGGCATTAAGCAACAGCTTGGTGCACTAACACAGCAACTTGTAGCACTCCAGCCATTGGCATCATAGACGCACACCAGTTCCCTGCCCCTGTTTCTTTCACCTGGGCATGCTAGCCCCGCTGCTGCCATGCATTACTTAGCGTAGCAGCAGACTCAGTGACAACGGTAGGCAGTGACTTCAGTCCTTGGCCCCACTCTGGGTGTCACCCGCAAGCCAAAGGACTTTGAGACCCCGCCCCTGCCGCTTCAGGCCGGCGAACAATTCCGGAGCTGGGAACTCAGTTTCTACATCTGGGCATAGGGTGAGAGCTTGTGGGCGTACTACACCCTTCCGTACGACTCAACCCAGGCCAACCAGCTCTATGACGCTAGTCGCGCTGTGCGTTCCCTCGTTCCAGTCGCTCCTCCGGCTTCACCTCTGGCCCTAGAGCCCTTCCTGGGCGACTTCATCTCTCGCGAGGCCTTCAGTGTGCTTGGTCCTGTTGGCGATGTGTCTGACATCCGGGTCGGCTCCGGACAGGTGTTGCCCGTCCGCGACGTTGTTCGTTTTCGTGATCTTGCCGCGGATTTCTTTGTGACCAATGTCCTCTTCGTCCCTGGTCTTGAGCTCAGCCTCCTGTCTGTTACTGCCCTTGACCGCATGAGCATGGACATTCTGCACTCGCATGGTGTTGGCACTGTGTTGTTGCGTCCGCCCGGTCTTGTCCTTTTGCACGCTATCGCCAGTGGTAACCTGTGGCACGTACTGCGTCTGTCCTCCTCTCCTTCCTTCCCCTCTTCGTCCGCGGCCACATGCCATGTGTTTTTCACCGACACGCTCTCTCCGCAACATACACGTCTCTTGCACCGCCGCCTTTGCCACGTCCACTCTGCTGCCATGGATAGCATGCTCCGCACCCAGCCGGCCAAAGGCCTTGACCCTGGCACTTTCCCTTAGTTGTACCCCACAGAGCGCATCGATTGCGCTCACGGCAAGATGCACCAGTCCACATACCCTCAGTCCTTCTCTTGAGCAGCCGGCCCTCTAGACTTGGTCCATTCCTATGTCATGGGTCCTCTCCCCACTGAGTCCATCGACGAGCATGGACGCTATGTCCTCACTCTCTCTGACAACTACCCTCGCTACCGTTGGGTCTTCTACCTTCCGCAAAAGAGCGATGTCGCTCCCGCCATTCGGGACTGGCTTGTCCTTGTGGAGCACGAGTGTGGACGATCCCTTCGTCTCTTTTACTCCGATCACGGTGGTGAATACATGGGCAAGACCACGACTTTTCTTGCATCTCGCAGCATCCACCATGAGACGTCAGCGCCTTACATGCCGGCCCATAATGATGTCTCTAAGCGATGGAACCGTACCATGGCCGACGCTGTCCGCACCATGCGGGTTGAGTCTGGCCTCTCCGATGACTTCTATTTTGAAGCCATGGCCTACATGACATGGGTCTAGAATCGGATTTCCCACGGACCCCTTCCTCGCCAGTCCACGCCGTACCAGCACGAGTGCAGTCACCAAGCTGACCTCCGCCCCGCTCGCGTCTGGGGCTGCGTGTCCATTGTGTGGCTACCCATCCCGCAGCAGGGCAGCATGCTCATCCCCCGCGGACGTCTTTGCACCCTTCTCGACGAATCTCGTCAGTCGAAGGCCTGACGCTTCTGGGATCCCTCCCGACACTACATTGTGGAATCAAGCAATGCCCTCTTCTTTGAGGAGGTTTTTTCTCGTGATCTCGTCAGCTTCGGCTCATCTGTGTCCTTCCCGACGCATGGGGGAGTGGTGAGTCCGTCCTCCGTGCTGCCGCTTTTGGGAGGCACATCACTTGGTCCCTCCGGGCCGACAGCCCTTGTCGCGTCCGCTGGCCCCTCCGGGCCGGCAGCCCCAGTCGCGTTCGTTGGCCCCTTCAGACCGGCAGCCCTAGTCGCATCCGGTGGCCCCTCCGAGACGGTAGCCCTAGTCACGTCCGCTGGCCCCTCCGGGCCGGCAGCCCCAGTCGCGCCCGCCGACCCCTCTGGACCGGCAGCCCCAGTCGCGCGTGCTCGCCCCTCAGGGTCGGTAGCCCAAGTCACGTCCGCTGGTCCCTCCGCACCAGTAGTCCAGTCGGACTCATTGCCAACTCCTACGCCACCGCGCTACACGCGTGGCCCAGGTGGTAGCCTCCGACCCAGGCCGTCAGTGAGCGTCTAGACCGCCGTGCCACGCCCTGTGGCGCCTCGGCCCCCTGTCACTCCACGTGTATGTTCCTTTCCTACGATCATTAGTGGGGACCCCAGCACCAAGGCCCTTGACCTGACCACTTCAACCATCATTGTAGACCTCCACCCAGGCTCCGCACTGGGCTACGCCATGCTCTAGCACAAGCATCGGCATGATGTCATGGTTGCACTCGACCGCATTCCACCTAGAGCTCAAGATTCTCACGCTCTCGCAGTCCGCTCCACAGCACGCCCAGAAGACCCATCCACCCTGTGTGAGGTTCAAGCCTGTCATGAGGCCGCACACTGGGATGCTGCCTACGCCGACGAGATCTCTTCTATCCGGCGGCACCACGTGTATGACCTCGTCGATCTCCCTCCAGGTCGAAAGGCCATTGGTGCCAAGTGGGTCTTCCGGCACAAATGGAAGCCGGACAAGTCCTTGGACAAGTACAAGGCCCGCCTCACAGCCAAGGGGTTTCTTCAGGTACATGGGGTTGAATACAACTAGATCTTTGCCCCGGTCGGTCGATTCTCCACCAGTCGGGCGCTCTTCGGTCTGGTTGTCCAGGACGGGTGGGAGCTGCATCAAATGGACATGAACAAAGCTTTCCTCCAAGGCTCGCTGGAGGGTGAGGAGCTGTACATGGTGCAGCCCCCAGGTTTCGACGACGGCACTGGGAGAGTCTGGTGACTGTGGAAGGCCCTCTATGGTCTGAAGCAGTCACCTCGGTACTAGAACCAGGAGATCAGCAGCACGCTCCTCCGCGGTGGCCCGCTACGAAGCACCGCAGACCCCGCACTGTTCGTCAGCCCTCAAGGCCAGCCCTTTGCCGCTATACTTGTTTACGTCGACGACCTCCTCATTGTGTCGCCAGACATGGCTGCCATCCAACATGTCAAGGACCTGCTGCACACCGCCTATTGGATGAAGGATCTCGGGTCTGCCCGAGACTTCCTGGGCATGGAGCTTGAGCATGATCGCTCCTAAGGCATCCTACACGTCCATCAGGCTGCCTATGTCCAAACGTTTTCCACTCGCTTTGCCAAGGACTTGCCCCTTGTGCCGAGCGCGTCTTCACCCATGTCATCTGATGGCTAGGTGAAGCTGAAGAGTCATCACCTAGTCATTGTGGGGGAGCCAGTTAACTTGACCACGTATCTATGAGTCATTAGGTCACCGATGTTTCTAGCAACGACGACGCATCCGGGCATCGCGTTCGCTGTCAACCTTCAGGCTCAGTTCTCTCGCGAGCCGCATCACCTCCACTTTGAGGTCGCGATCCGAGTACTGCGCTATGTCATCTTGACTCTTTGGCAAGGTCTCATGTTCCACCGCCAGCCGTCGGTTGTTGCGGTGGGTTACACCGATAGTGACTGGGCCGGCAGTCCAAACGGTAAGAGTCGTAAAGGCTGGATCTTCTTGATTGGTGGCACGGTTGTGTCCTGGCACAATGGCAAGCAAGGTTGCATTGCACACAACATTACTGAGGCTGAGTACGTAGCCCTTGGTTCAGGTGCTTGTGAGAGCGTGTGGCTGCATCGTCTGTTGTTTGAGTTGCGTCACTCCGTCGCATCCATCACGTTGCACTGTGACAATGAGAGTGCCATGGCCATCGGCAACAATGACAGCGTGCATCACACTCGCACAAAGAAAATCAATGTTGAGTATCACTATGTGCGTTCGTTGTCGCATGACGGTAGCGTCAACATTGTGTGGGTTGAGACAACATGGCAGTTGGCTGACTTCTTGACCAAGGCGTTGAGGTGCTACTCGTTCAAGAAGGCTGTGAGTTAAGTCGGCATGCGTCTGTGAGCTTTACTCTTTATTCTGGCTTGCGTCTCTGTGTACCCTGGGGGAGTCTGTATGTTGAATGTGGTTGCCCGCCTATGTGCACTGCACCTGTGAGTCATGGGGGGGTGTTGGTTTTTTCGCATCTCTCATTGTGCTATTTTGTGTCCTCCTGGCTTCTGTACATCGGTGTGCAGATGACTAACGGCGAGAATCGACGTGTCAAGAAATGAGAACACCAGGAATGCATTAGATTGAAATGAGTGAATGAACAAGAGCTGCCTCTAGCTAAGTAGCTAAACAGAAAAGGAAGGTGAGGTGGTGGTGTGAGGTGAGGTGGTCAAATGGTGGGGAGGTGAGGTGTTGGGAAGGTGTGGTGGTGGAGTGAGGTGAGGTGGTGAGATGGTGGGAAGGTGAGCTGTTGGGAAGGTGTGATGGTGGAGTGAGGTGAGGTGGTGAGATGGTGAGAAGGTGAGCGATTGGGAAGGTGTGGTGGTGGAGTGAGGTGAGCTGGTGAGATGGTGGGAAGGAGAGGTGGTGGGAAGGTGAGGTGGTGGGAAATTGAGATGGTGGGAAGGTGAGGTGGCCCAGATGGTGGAGGAGGATAATGTTGGGAGTAAAGTAGTGGGGTAGCTTGTTGAGAAAAGGGGGGAAATGCCTGGTGTAGCCCAGGGAGGGGAAAACAGGCGGGGTAGTCCACGGAGGGAAAACTTGGTAAGGTGGGGTGTGGATTAATGCTACAGGGGGGATTTGAACCTGTGAGGTAAGGAGCAGGAAGCACTGTGAGAAGCAAGAGGCTCAGATTGCACTGACACACCCCTTAGAATCTTGGTGTTCACGTTGAAACCCCTTGAAGCTGAGGAGGTTGAAGGCCAAGGAGAGAGAGGAGGTGATGATGGTCGTCACGGGATAAAGCTTTGGTGAAGGTGTCAGCTATGTTGGCCACCGAAGCTACGTGGCGGACGTCCAAGTGACCAGCCTGCACTTGCTCCCAAATGTAAAAGTATCGGATTTCAATGTGCTTGGTATGGGCGTGGAATACCAGATCCTTGGTAAGGGCGATGGTGCTCACGTTGTCGCACTAGAGACGTGGTTTTGGTTGAGGATGACCGAGCTCGCTAAGGAGGGTGCGGAGCCAGGTGGCCTCCTGGGCAGCCATGGTGCCGGCATAGAGTTTTGCCTCGCAGGAGGAGAGAGAGACGGAAAATGAGCGAGTGGACCGCCAGCTGATGAGCTCTGAGCCAAGGCAAAAGCCATAGCCTTGGGTTGAAAGGCGATCAGTCTGGTCGTCCGTCCAAGAAGAGTCGGTGAAGCCCTCGAGGGAGATATCGGGGGATCCGCCAAGAGTGAGGCCGTGAGTCTGGGTTGAGTGGAGGTAGCGGAGGACTCGCTTGGCTGCGCGCCAATGGGAGATGGAGATGCGGTTGGGGCTGACAAAACTTGACAGGATGCTAAGGGAGTAGGCCAGGTCAGGACGAGTGCAGACCATGGCATACATGAGACAACCGACCTGCTCTGGGAAGGGGTCAGAAGAGGGGGAGGTGGTAGGCATGGAAGGGTCGGTGATGCCGTGGTCGGCGGGAAGGGGGGTTGCAACGCCGTTGGATTGGAGATTCCCAAAGCGGAAGAGGATAGAGTTGATGTACGTCTCATGAGTGAGGGTGATGGTGCGGTTAGGGCGGTCCCGTCGGACTTCCATACCCAAGTAGTGGGTGAGTTTGCCGAGATCCTTCATGATGAACTGTTGCATGAGGGCCTTCTTGAGGGCGGCGAGCTCGGTAAAATTGGTGGAGGTAAGGGTCATGTCGTTGACGTAGGCAAGGAGGAAGCAGCCGGAGGACGAAGCACGGATGAAGAGACTTGCATCAGATTGGGTAGCATGAAACCCGGGGGCGATGAGAGCGGAGCGGAGTTTAGAGTGCCACTCTTGATGTGACTGATAGAGGCCGTAAACGGGTCAATGGAGTCGCCAAATGCCGTCAGAGAGGGTGGTAGGATGTCCCATGGGAGGTTCAAGGAAGATGGTTTCATGGAGGTCACCTTGAAGGAAGGCGGCGGAGACATCCATGGAGTGAAGTTCCATATCGCAAGCGGCGGCGGTGTGGAGGAGGGTGCGGAAGGTTGTGAGTTTGGCAGTTGGGGAGTAGGTGTCGAAGAAGTTGATGCCTTGCCACTGAGAGAAACTCTTGGCAACGTACCGTGCTTTGAACTAAACCGGCTTCCCAAGGGCGACCTTAACCCGGTAGATCCACATGCCCTTGACTGCGTTGGTGTTCGAGGGGCGGGAGACCTCGGAGTAGGTGCCGGTGGACTGGAAGTTAGCGAGTTCGTTGTCCATTGCGACACGCCACTCTGCGGCATGGGACCCACCAAGAGCTTGCTCATAGGTGGTGGGAACTGGGATGGGAGGGGAGTGAGTGGCGGTGACGGAGAGGAGAATGGTAGTGGGAGGAGAGAGGGCGGGGAGCGGAATGTGGTGAAAATTGGGGGGCAAAGGACCGTGGTGAAGCCAATGAGGAAGAGTAGAAGGGGAAGTGGTAAGGGAGAGGATTTCCTCACGGCGGTCCTCAACGAGGCTCAGGTCACCACTGCTAGGAAGGGACGGTTGAAGGCGGGAGGAGCGACAAGGGCCTGTGGAGGGGCGAGGCGGAAGCGTGGGTGGGGAGGTAGGTGGGAGGGATGATGAGGAGGAATGATGGAGGAGGCCAAGGCCTCGAAGATCTTGGATGCTAATCGTGCGGTAGGAAGAGGGGGCTGAGCGGATCAGTGGGGGAGGGGAATTCGAAGGGGGAGGAGGAGGAGAGGGACCGAGAGGTGGGGGAGGGGAATCTGGAGGGGGAGGGGGAGGAGAGGAACCGAGAGGTGGGGGAGGGGGAGGGGGAGGGGAGGGAAACCGGAAAGGGGGAAGGGTGAAGGGGAGGTTGGAGGAAGAGGGGGGGACAGAGGACAACAGGGGTAAATCGGGAGGAGAGGAGGGAGGAGAGGTGGGAGGAGGAGGAGGGGTGAGAGGGGCCCGAAGGGGAAAACCGGGAGGAAAGGATGGAGGTGAGATGGAGGGAGGAGGGGGGGAACCGGCATGAGAGGAGGCGGGGGAAAGGCTTGGAGAAGCCGTAGAGGTTGGAGCCAGGGGAGAAGGGGGGGAAGAGGGGAGCTCAAAGTGGGCCCACTCAAGGTGGGTGGTGGAGTGGGAGGTAGTGGGGAGGAAGGGAAGCGTTTCGTTGAAGGCGGCGTCGATGCTGTGCGTCTCTTGGCCGGTGACGGGGTTGAGGAACACATAGCCTGCCGACTTTGGAGTGAAGCCGACATAAATTTGAGCGGAAGCACGGGGCCCTACCTTTGACGTGTGTTGTGAAGACCGCTGGTACTTGTTGAGGAGCACGTATGCCGTTGAACCCCATACACGAAGGGTAGAGACATCCGGTTTCTTACCAAACCACGCCTTCCAAGGAGTGAGGTTTGAAAGAAGAGATGTGAGATAAAGGTTGTGGACACGAGATACGTATAGGAGAGTGTATGCTCAATACAACTTGGGTGCTAAGGCATGAGTAAGGAGGATGTGGATTATGGCGAGGAGGATGCCGTTGCAGCATTCCACAACACCATTTTGTTTGGGAGACTCAGGGAGGGTGACTTGATGGTCGATGCCGTGGAGGTCGCAATAGTCGGAGAGGAGGGTGGAGAGAAACTCTCCGCCGTGGTCGGAACGAAGGTGAAGGATGGCACGACCAAAGCGGGCGGAGGCATGGTTTGCCCATGCGAGGAAAGCGTCCCTTGTGTCAGATTTGGAGGCGAGGGGCAGGCCGGTGCCAAAACGGGTGGAGTCGTCGACGATAGTGAGAAAGTAGGAGTGAACTTGAAGGGAGGTAGGGTGGATGGGGCCGACAAGGTCGAGGTGGACCAAGTCAAGAGGCTCAGGGGCACGTGAGGGGTGGGGAGAATGAGAGGTGGCTTTGAGTTTGCCAAGGGTGCATGAGTGACAAGTGGGGGCGGGGAGAGTGCGAATAGGAGGGAGAGGGGGTAGGCCAATGACCATTTTTTTTTGGAAAGACGTTGGAGGGCGGCAAAATTAGGATGGCAAAGACGGTGATGATGGAGGATGAGAGGGTTGGAGATGTGGCGGCATGAGCATGTCGGAGGGAGGGAGGTGTCAAGGTCGGGTTGGGAGCGGGGAGCGGACAAGCGGTAGAGGTTGTTGGAGATGTGGAATGTGGTGAGGTGAGAACCGGTGTAGGAGGTGAGGTGAGCTTGGGTACCGAAGGCGGGGAAAGCAATGGTGATGTCCTCTTGTTGAAGTTGGCGAACCGAGAGGAGGTTTGTTTGAAGATAAGGAAAATGAAGGCCGGAAATAGAGCCATGAGGGGAAGCGGGTGAGGAGAGGGTGGCTTGAGAGTAACACGTGGCACTCATGGAGGTGGTAGCTCCATTGATTCTGACGGGAGAAGGGAGAGGGGAAATGGTGTCGGCATCCCAAAGAGTGTGAGATGGCACACCGGAGTCAAGGGTTTGCTCAGTAAAGAGGGAGGAGGACACGGAGTAGATGGAAAAGCCTTCATTGATATCATAGACAACGGGAAGAGAAGTGCTAGCTACCGGTGCCACATAGCTAGTGGAGGAAGGGGGCTTCCATGAGGCTTGACGGTCGCGACGGGCCTTGGAGCGGATGTCCGCCCAACGGGGACTGTTGTTGTACTTGCGGTTGGGCGAGGCTGCAAGCCACTGGTCGGTTTGTGCATGGTCGCACATGGATTGAGGGTGCTTGGGGCTGCCGCACAACGTGCCCTTGAGTGGGCCATGGAGGGGGGTGTATTGGCATGGCGGGAAGTTGTTGGGGCAGATGGGGGTCGCATAAACGGGGATGCTAATGGACTGAGGAGGTGGGGCGTGGAGGTTCATTGCTGCGGCTTGGTGGAAATGTTTGGAGTGATGGTCTTGCTCCGCGGCCGTGAGCTTGGGGGCGATGGTTGCCACTGTCATTTCATTGACGGGGAGTTGGAGGAGAATTTGACAAATGACATCAAATCAAGGTGGGAGGCAGGCGATGATACCGGTGCACACCACCGCTTCCGGCATTGCCACCTTCATCTCTTTGAGGTCAGAGGTGATGGTGGTGTAGGCGGAGATGTATCCGTCCATGTCGGAGTGGGCAGAGTAAGGTACATTGAAGAGCGACATTATTTTGATGCCGCACAAGGTGGAGGTGGTGGTTTTGAAGCGAGCCGCGAAGGCGACCCACACCGTCTTGGCATCATCGCCAAGCGCACAGATGTCGTCATGCAGGTCGGCGGAGGTTGTGGTAAGGATAGCGAGAAGGGCGGTGTTGTTGGCGAGCTCCCACGCATCAACCTTGGCGGCATCAGCGCCGACGGCAAGAGGGGTACCAGTTCCGGTGCTGCGGATGATGGAGCGAAGTAAAATGCCCTTTTGCTGGGTGGAGCAAAAGTAGATTCTGAGGCTGAACGCCCACAACTTGTAGTTCTGAGTTCCGTCGCGCTTGGCGGCAAGCCTCGGGACGGCAAGGAGGGAACCACCCATGGCAGCAACGGAGGCCATGGAAAGAGAGAGTTCGTGTGCAGCAGGAAAAAAAAAACCAACAGTCGGAGTCGAGATTTTTTTTGTGTGGCAATGGACAGGTGGGGGAGGAGCCTAGAAAGGCGAGGGGCCAGAAAATTTTGGAGTGAGGGACCCGAAGGCAAAACGCTTGCGACAGACGTCAAGGGCAGAAATCTGCCGATGTCCGAGAGAGCCATGGGAGAGTCCACAAATGGATTTTTGTGCAATGGAAAGGAAGAGGGGGAGGCCGACTACAATCAGCTCCAAGAAACCTGGATTTGGAGGGAGAACAGCAAAACGCTCGCAACAGACGTGTAGTGGCGAAGATGATGGAGGTGGTGGTGGACTGGAGACGGCGGAGGGAGGCCGTGGTGGTGGAAACAACGGCGGAGGGTGGCCACAGGAGGGTTATTTGAGCTCTGGTACCATGTGAAGAACTGAGAACACAAGAAATGTGTTTGATTGAAATTAGTGAATGAACAAGAGCTGCCTCTAGCTAAGTAGCTAAACAGAAAAG
This sequence comes from Penium margaritaceum, assembly GCA_023375785.1. Taxonomy (NCBI): domain Eukaryota; kingdom Viridiplantae; phylum Streptophyta; class Zygnematophyceae; order Desmidiales; family Peniaceae; genus Penium; species Penium margaritaceum. The sequence continues at coordinate 47,915 of SZWC01002355.1, read as the reverse complement.
GAAGGTGAGGTGGTGGTGTGAGGTGAGGTGGTGAAATGGTGGGGAGGTGAGGTGTTGGGAAGGTGTGGTGGTGGAGTGAGGTGAGGTGGTGAGATGGTGAGATGGTGGGAAGGTGAGCTGTTGGGAAGGTGTGGTGGTCGAGTGAGGTGAGCTGGTGAGATGGTGAGAAGGTGAGTTGTTGGGAAGGTGTGGTGGTGGAGTGAGGTGAGCTGGTGAGATGGTGGGAAGGTGAGGTGGTGGGAAGGTGAGGTGGCCCAGATTGTGGAGGAGGATAATGTTGGGAGTGAAGTAGTGGGGTAGCCTGTTGAGAAAAGGGGGGAAATGCCTGGTGTAGTCCAGGGAGGGGCAAATAGGCGTGGTAGCCCAGGGAGGGACAAATTGGTAAGGTGGGGTGTGGAGTAATCCTGCAGGGGGGATTTGAACCTGTGAGGTAAGGAGCAGAAAGCACTGTGAGAAGCAAGAGTCTCAGATTGCACTGACACGACGCTGCTTGAGTGTCCTCCGGTGGAGCCGACGCACACTGAGGCCTACACGCAGTTCGTTGGAGCCTCCTCCCTACAACAACGTGCTCAGCTCCATTGGCACGCCTCCTCGGCGGTCGGGCCGCCGGCGGTCACTGCCACTGCAGATGTTGTCTGCATGCCTCAGACGCTGGATCTGACCGTACCATTGTGTCTGCAACGTCATGCTCTACCTAGGGTCCATGTCTCATGTCGCATGACATTGTTTGGCATTATGAACCATCGTAGGTACTGCCTGGGTTCGGGCAGCCATAACTCTTTGCTGCTATTTTTCTAGTTGTTCCTGACCACACGACTACGTTTGCAGCATCGGTATTGTGGTATGCTCCAGTTTTCAGGCAAAACGGATGACGCTCGGGTGTTGGGCTGCCGGCCGTCTGGCAGGGCTCACTGAGAAAACCCTGCATGCCAGAAAATAGGTCTAGGTCTATTTTCTGATTGGCTGGTGAGCTGAGTAACAAGCTCTACAGAGCTGGGGGAGAGCTAGAAACTTGGAGGGGTCTCCCATTGTTGTTTGTTCTTCATTCCTAATCAATCACTTCCAGTTTTCAGCTGCTTTCTGGCGCTAACACTGGCGCGCGCGTTTCTGAGTAACAAACCCAGAGCATCCAGACTTCGACTCTAGAGCGGCAGACTGAGGGGGCAGCAGACTTAAGCAACGAGCGTGAAAGCCCGCACGCTGCATAAACAACACTGCTTTCCAACATGCAGCCTAGCTTTTCCATTTACCAATACACAACGTATATCTTATGGTTATGTGACTTGATCATGTTGCAAATTTAGGCGGTAGTACAGTAACTCTATCTTTGTTATTCATAATAGCTCCTAAAACAAAAAAAGAAAATGTTGGAAGTTTTTGTAATGTAGGATATCCCCATCTGTTTACGCACTTATGATATGAGATAGCCCTATCTTTCTGTACACCGTACTATGACCACTACGAGGTAATGGAGAAAACCCCAAAGCAATGTTCAATGTGAGATAGTACATTGTATAAAACGCAACGGAACGAACAGTGCTTCAAACGGTGGAGAGACGGTGAAGAGAAAAAAAAAAAAAAACA
>SZWC01002355.1:850-46299 GCA_023375785.1 Penium margaritaceum | reverse complement strand
TTTTGTAATGTAGGATATCCCCATCTGTTTACGCACTTATGATATGAGATAGCCCTATCTTTCTGTACACCGTACTATGACCACTACGAGGTAATGGAGAAAACCCCAAAGCAATGTTCAATGTGAGATAGTACATTGTATAAAACGCAACGGAACGAACAGTGCTTCAAACGGTGGAGAGACGGTGAAGAGAAAAAAAAAAAAAAACATAGAAGTTAGAGAGTGAAAACACAAACAGATAAGTGGGTAGATCTAGGCTCACCCACATGTATGCAAATAAGCGGGCAAGTCCAACCAACAAGTCGGAAAGATAGACTAACCCGCTTGCAATCTCCAAAGAAACAACGTAAAGGAACCTGACGTGCGCACAGGCTCCTCGGTTGTCTGAATGTCAAACCGAAAGAAGTGCCAGATACAGAAACTGAAACCCTACGCAACTGGATCACTCAATCACGGTAGGAAGAGCTCCATTGAGAGAATGGATCCCAAGAGGTGGTCACCGACACAAGTCTAAAGAGCATGTGAGGGCGCGTTAGATGGTGCTAAGGCTATCAAGCAACCGTCGAGTGTCCCGGCACAGCAGCTAGCCATGACGACAAGTCCAAGGGTCACCATGACTGACACACCAACCCTCCTCCATGACCCACACATGCCAGTCACCATGACGGAGCAAGGGTCATAAAACAATGGCAACAACAGCACACAGCAAGGGGCATGAGATAGAGCCACACAAGAACTACGTACAAAGAGGTAGCAAGAGCGGGATATGAATCACTTAGGAGCTGAATTAGACACAAGAAGACCATGAGCATTATGTCCTTGGTTGTGAGCCACGTTCCCTCCTTTGTTTCTTCCTGATTGATGGGAGAGTCTAGTCCTTCAGATGGGTCCATCCGGGCATCCTTGCTTGTGGTCCAGTCTTTGGCTGCTGTCGATCCAGCCATCATGGCTATGGATCCAGTAGCCTCCTCGATCCAGTAGCCATCATGGCACACTTGATCTTGTGATAGTGGTTGTCCCCTCTCGCAAACCTGATTTCTTGCAAGCGTCAGTCCCCTCGGGCACACCTGATCCTGTGCCAGCGTGAGGCCCCTTTAGCACACATGGTCATGTGCCGGTGTCAGGCCCCTCTGGACACCTGATATCGTGCCAAAATCTGTCCTCTCTGGTACACCTGATCCTGTGTGAGCGTCAGTTCCCTCTGGCATATCTAGTCCAGTACCTTTGTCCGTATACTCTGGCACAAATGATCCCACACCGGTGAAAGTACCTCCAGTTCCTCCCGTCCATGATTCTTGTGCATCCTCTCCCCTTCCAAGTGAGTCCACAGCCCCTACATTTATGGCCAAGCCGTCTGGTATGCAGCTGGAGGTGAGCACGTCACTATCGGACTACTCTCGCGGGTCCACTGGCTGTCTTTGACCACTGTCATCTAGGGCGCAACACACGGTTGATTTGGTGCCTAGAAGCCTGACTTGTAGTGCTTAGAGTGGTGAGCTTGTCACAAAGGCCCTCGGACTGAGTGTTAAAGCAGAATACATTGAGTTGCATGAAGTGTAACCTATAGGTCACGAGATTGTCTCTTGTGATTTCTTAGTCACTTGCGATGTCACAGCTGATCTTGTCATGGTGAGCCCGAGTCTGGAGGTGTACGTTTTGGCCACTCGGAGCTCTCCCTCAATGGCACCTAATCCCGGCACATTGAAGGAGGCATTTTCTGCTGAGGGCGCATAGCTGTGGCATGCTATCTATGAGGATGAGCTGAGATCCATCCGTGAGCATGGTATCTACAAGCCCCCTCGACCTCTAGCCTGGGTAGAAGGTCGTACAGGCCAAATAGATATTTCAGAAGAAGGCAAAGCCAGACGGCTCAATAGATCGCTACAAGGTACGCTTGATGGCCAAAGGGCTCTCACAAGTTGAGGGTGTTGAATTCGTTGACATGTTCTCCACCAATGCCTTGTTCAAGGGTTTTGCTCACCACAATTGGGAATCGTACCAGATGGATGTGAACAACGCATTCCTCCATGGCATTCTAGAGGATATCTACATGGTCCAACCACCACGCTTTGAGCTTGATGAAAAGCTATGGTTCTTGTGCAAGGGCTTGAAGTGTTTGAAGCAATCACCTCAGTGTTGGAACCTGGAGATCAATGGCACACTAATATATTCTGGCTATGTGCAAAGTGATGCCGGCCCATCCCTATTTCTTTATAGACAGCTCATAGCTTCAATTCCATGTTGGTCTATGTGGATGACCTCCCGATCATGTCTCCTTTAATGGAGGCCATGAAGGAAGCCAAGGTAGTCCTTCAGGTAATCTATAGGATAAAGGAGCTTTGTCCTACAGTTGTATTCCTTTGGATGGACATTGTACGTGATCTTTGGCATCAGACACTCGTGTTGCATCAGGCACATTATGTCCATGGTGTGGAGAAGTGCTTTGCTAACCTCCTTTGTGTGGTTCCCAAAGCCTCCACCCCTATCACACCAGACAAGAAGGATACCATGAAAGTGGATGATCAAGCACAGCTTGGGGAGAATGTGGTCTTTACCTTGTACTTGTGCCTTATTGGTTCTTTGATGTACATGGACACAATCACATGACCCAAAACAACCTTCTCTTTCAACCTCCGGGCACAATTCTCTTAATTTTCTTGGTTAAGAGCCCTCCATGTGGCTATGTGAGTGGTGTGGTATGTGGTTGTCACAATATACCTCATAATCCTCTTTCTACTATAGTGTTTGGTCGTTGAATACTTCAGAGACAACAACTGGGCTTGGAGTCTTGACAAGCATAGTCGGATAGGCTGCAATTTCCTGCTGGGGTGGTGTTGAAAGGTTGCCCCTCCGCATGCCCAAGTGCAGTGTCGGGAGGCGCCAACGAGCCGCCAGAGAGAGGAAATTCTTTGTCGGTGAATCTAGCAGCTCAAGGATGGCTTGGATCATAAGGTGGATGATTGCCCCTGAGTTGTTGAATCCGGTGGAAGTTGTTTCACCAGAATTGAACAAGCATCGAGGGATGTATGGCCTTCGAAAGTTGGGGTGTGCACGACAGCTCTGGGAGCTGGTTGTGACTCGATTTACGGTGGATGATTGACCGGACCGAGTGACAAAAGCACCATCTGGAGAATTTCCTCCAGGAGTTCTGTCAAGGCATCTGGTGGATAATCCACCGGATCCTGTTGTACAGTTTGTTACTGAGGGACTTCAGCCAAAATCCTGGCTCGTCATCCGAAACTCAGTAGTACGTTTTGTTACTTGGGGATTTTGCCAAAATTCTGACTGTAGGTCCGCGGACAGGTTTCAAACCTCGTCCCACCCCACCACCAAACTCGACCCAAAAGTGGGGGAGGTATGTCAAGACAGTGCAGGGGATTCCTACACCACGTGCAATGGGATCTGTGACTTGGGAAAGGCGCTTTGCATGTGAAAGAAGGCGCCACACTGTGTGTGCGCCATGGAGGCGTTAGGCGTTTCTGTGTTGGATGAGACCTGCGCTTCGGCAAGCGTAACTTGGACTACACTTGACCAAATTGTGTGCGGTTTAGTGTGTTGGAAAGCTCATGACTGGCTGTACAAATGCTTTGATCATGTTTATGTTAAAGAACTGACGCAAAATTCCATTTTCCCCTTCGCAAACTGGCTGTCTCTAAATTCCTACTCACATAGCGTGAGGCGACCAGAAAGCTCATGCTCAGTCTCAGATTCGCCCAAAACAGAAGAGGTGAACCACTAAGGACGATCAGACCAATGTCGGGACCGCACCATGTGGATTTCCTGACAGGTCGTACCATTGTGTTGTGACGCAGCGGCAAGCAGGATTGTATTACATGTAGTGTTGTGTTGGGGGTTGTTACTGCTAAGGCGGTGTGGCTACAACGCCTCTTTCATGAGTTACATCAGTTTGTGCATTGCTTCATTATGAATTGTGACAACCAGATTGCTCTTTCCATTGCAGAGAAATCTTGTGTGCTTCATGCGCATACAAAGCACATTGCTATAGAGCATCATTTTGTGCATTACCCTGTGGAGCGGCAGTTGATCTCTGTTATCTGGGTCAGCACCAATATGCAGCGGGCTCACTTCCTAACCAAGGCACTCGCACACAGAAAATTCATGGTGGCCATTCGTTCCATCCGGATTCGCCCCTTGCCTGAGGGTGGCGGAGACTGGGATGTGTGAGTATGGATTTTTTAGCATCTTGCTGCGTACTTGTGTCAGTACTGTACGTGTATGAACATGCGCACCATCGGGTATTGGGGAAGTGTCGTGAGGTGAGCCGTCCCCGTCTGTATGTTCAACTTATTGTGACTACTCAGCCGTGTCCATGATCGTGGAGATCCCTTATGTGGACCCAGCCAGCATCGGAGTACTAACGGGTGGTGACCCCCTCCACCACCAGCTCCCAGACAACTGCTACAATATCATGGATGCTTGTCAGGATTCTCTACAGTGTTATTGCTGTCAATAGAGTGTTCTCGGTTGACAGGCTCTTGAGCCCGGTTTACATGTTTTGTATTTTTTCTCCACCAATCAGTGACAGACCTATGCTTGTGCCCAACCATAGTATCTGGCTCAGGATTTTGCATCTGTAGGTTCAGACAATGTTGTACTTGGATACATGTGCCTAGATTTTGCGCCAGGTCTTGGACAAACTGACACTTTTGCATGCGTCACCCATCGTGCACCGCGGCAGGTATTCATGTTGTGTTCTTGTCATTTTTCTCTACATTACTCAGCTATTGGAGCTTATGAGACTTTACGCATCTCCCTAGCCTAATCCTTGTTGTTTCTTGCACCTGTTTGCCACGTTAGCAACAGCAAGGTTAGGAAGATTCCACATAGTTTTTCAGCTATAGCTTACTATGTTCACTCAGCCGTGTCCATGCTTGAGCGCATGTCTGATACGGACCCAGCAGGTACCAGAGCACCAAACACCTGCCAAAGTGTCACATATGCATGCTGGGACCTTCTGCGCTTTTTCAAAAGTCTGAGGGATTTTCTATTTGGACCAACTTTTGAGCCCGATTTGCATTGTATGTCTACCAGTTGTTGCTGGGCCCATGCATGTGTGAGACCGTTGTGCCTGGTTTGAGACTATGCATTCGTAGGTTCAGATGGTTCTACATTTGGATGCTTGTGCGCAGGATGCCAAAAGTAGTGGGTTTGGGCCGGTTTTGGGGCAAACTAACCATGCCGCGTGGGTCACCTGCCGTGCACCGTGGGAGATATCTATGCAACGTGCTTTTCCATTTTCATTCAACTATACATTCCAAAGCTATTGAAGCTTGTCAAAATCCACGTGTCTCTCCTACCCAGATCCTTGATATTCTTGCACCCGTCTTACATGTTAGTGCGCTTGCTGACTAGAATGCGTTGTCCCATTAGTGACAGCAGGGTTATGAAATTTCTAGGAAGTTTCTCACTGTATCAGAGAAATAAGGCTCTTCTCACTGAGCCGCACAGCAGGAATGCAACACTGGTAGAAATAGTGAAAGATACATGCACAGCCGTGTTCTTAGGACTAAGAAAATGTGAGCAAGCTCCCTAGCAGATGTCGCTGATATGGTGCTAGTGTTGAGTCAGCTAATGCACCACCACGCAAGTATGTTCAAGAAAGAACAAAGGTTGGGCTAGGGTGGCGTGAAAAGTCTCATAAGCTTTAGCATGTAGAGAGAATTGACAACTGGCAAGCACATAGCCCAAACACCTATTGGTGCACTCGACAGGTGACACACGCGACAGTGTCAGTTTTTCCTAAAGTTGGCCCAAAACCGTTAATTAACCTTAACTCTGCATACAGGCATACAAATGCAGAACCATCTGAACCCACAAATTCAGTCTCTAGCTTGACTTGATGGCAGTACACATGCACGGATGTGGCAATGACAAATGGACGGAGAATGTAAGACATGCACATCGGGCTTAGATGCCAGTCCATCAAGAAAGCCCTTGAGATTGTAGAGAAACTTTGGAGTGTCATAGCAAGAATTTGGGACGTCATGACTAAGGCTGCACGCAAATCCTTGGATTTGTGAATCTTTTTTACAAATACTGAATCCAGATCCGGATTCACAAATCCGGATCCAGGGTCCGGTCTTGTTTGGGGATTTGGGAATCCACTAACAAATCCTTGGTGGGGGGGGGGGGGGGGGGGGGGGGAGGAAGGCGAGGGGAAAATGTATAAACAAATCAGTTCATGTTCAATTGATGACCAAAAACATTCAAATGTATTGATTCCTGAAGAAATTTGATGCCTGAGATATGGCAGGCAACTGATGGCGGCACCGTCGAGCGCAACATGTACATGTGCCAGGTCCATGACCTGGTACATGCACAACATGTGCAATTCCACCTTGCACTCTTCCTGTGAGTGAGTGGCAATGTTTGCACTCATCGCATTACTCAGAACCTTTCATGCTTGTGCAGGAGTTGCGAGCATGCAAAGACCTGGCTCACGAACGCTGCACCAGTCAGGAAACTCCACTGCCCATCAGGACGGCTAGCATCTTGGAGTCAGCCAGATTTGGTGTCAAACCAGTTAGGTGACGAGCCTGGCTGGCAGGCTTGGCATAAAAACCATAGAGGTTTTGTCACCAGGCGTCCCAAATTACAAGGGAAAGGAACAGAACTACCACATGGCGGATTTCTTTAGTGAAAAGGACGTGTGGCACATGAAGAGAGTACCACATGTGATGTTGAATTTGACTCGGAGCCAAGCTTGCGGGTCATGCATCTTTGTGGAGAGCTATATAACTACATTGGACCTCACAAAAAATACATGTTCTGTGCTTTCTGGCAGTGACTTTATCTTCTTGGCTACAATGAAGATCATAACCATTGCACATGATTTGTGTAGGTTTGCAAAATCGACAGAATTCACGAATCTTGGATTCAGATGGTACGTATATCCATATGTGTGTAGAACTGACACAAGTGGGTGACAAAATACTCCACAGTCAACACACACACACACCCCACTCTCATCCACCCTGAGACAAGGAGTGAAGCTCTGAAAAACAAATGGTCACTATGAAATTCTTGCGTGCTATTGCCTTGTTAAAAAATCAGCCCGTTGCATGTCCATACTGACCCAGATGACAAAGACCATTTCTCACTCCACCAAATCATGCACAAAGTGATGCTCAACAACAATTTTTTTTTGTGGGTACATGTAACACACCAAAGTTCTTTGCAATGGAAAAGGGAATTAGGTCGTTACAACGCAGAAGGATGCAAGGCATGTATTGACGTAACACCTTAGCTAACCCATCCCTCAGCATAACATACTCAGAATCTGATGAGCTACATTTTATTCAACCCTTTCTTTTGTTCCACCCTGACACAATGGTGCCACTCAGTAAGAACATGTAACCTGTCCGACTACACCCATCAAGGCTCCAGGTCCAGTCGTTGTCCGTGTAGCCATCGAATACAACTGATCACTGCCGAAGAAATCAGAATCCGAGATATGGTGTGGAAACCATGTACTCCACCACTCGCACAGCCACGTGAGGGGATGCCTTCCAAGGACACTACAAGATCTGTGCAATGAGATTGAAGGAAAAGGCGATGTCCGGTCGTTTGTTCGTGGCCAAGTACACCATAGAGCCAATGAGGCACAAGTCTTGGATCATGTCCACCATCTCCCCTAGCTATTTCTTATCATCCATCTTCAGGGCATCCTGCCGGTTAGGTGTGATGGGGGTGGAGGCTTTGCGAACTACACCAAAGATATCAGAAGATATCTCCTCCAAGACGTGGGCGTGACGTGCCTGGTACAGCAAGAGTGTCCGCCATTGAAGATCATGCACTATCTCCATCTCATGAAAAATAGTTGGAGGAACTACATCCTGTAGGTAGCCTGACGGATTGCCTTAGCCTCCTTCATGGATTCCATCAACAGAGACAAGATTAGGAGGTTGTCCACATATACTAGGATGGCGGTGAAGTGCTCACTGCCATCCTAGTTTCCGCCAAAGAACTAGGGACGGATTAGCGTCAGTTTAGACATAATTGGGTGCCAGTGATGTTGTTCCAGCATTGGGATGACTGCTTCGCGGTGTGCAAGGCTTTCCACAAGCGCCACACCTTGTCACAGACCTGGAAGCCACATTGGTGGACCATGTAGATCTCCTCATATAGGGTGTCATGGATGAATATATTGTTCACATCCATCTGGTGTACCTCTCAATTGGTCTCAGCAACGAACCCAAACAGGGCGTGAGCTGTGGTCATATGGAATACGGGTGTAAAGGTGTCTGTGAAATCCACACCCTCAACCTATGAGAACCCCTTCGCCATCAATCACGCCTTGTAGCAATCTAGTGTACCATCAGGCTTCACCTTCTTGCAAGAGATCCACTTAGCTTGTACAGCCTTCCTCCCAGACAGGAGGTTGACAAGCTCACATACGTCGTGCTCACAGATGGCTCTCATTCCATCATCACAAGTAGCATGTCAAAACTCTGCGTCTTCAGCCAAAAGTGCCTTCTTCAACGGTTCCTTTAAGGGAGATCTCCAAGTGGCCAAGACGCTCGCCTCCGGACTCGGTCTGACCACGACATGGTCAGCTATAACATTGCAAGCAACCGAGAAGTCAGAGGAGACCAACTCGTGGCCGACAAGACACGCTGGATGTACCTCAGTTTTGCCTGCTTGGACACTCAGGCCAATGGGTCTTCATACCAATCTTGCCACTCTCAACACTTCAACTGGGACATCTGGGTCAGTAGCCTGCTGAGCCCTAGAGGCCAGTGGTCAAAGACAACCACGGTGCTCATGGAAAGGGAAGTGGGTGGAGCTGCGGGAAACACATGGACAGGGCTGGATTGTCTATGGAGCTGGTTTGCATGAAAAAGAAACATGTGCAAAAAAAGTGTGTTTACGGGTACTGCCGACAGCACATGGTCAAGTGTGCCAGAGGGGACTTACACAAACATAGGATCAGGTGTGCTTGAGGGAACTTGCACAGGGACACAACGAGGTGTGCGTGAGGGGATTCACATCTGCACGGGAACAGGAGGCAAATAGTGCCATTGTCATCAGCCGGATACCAGACCACTCGTGAGGAGGCCCGGACGGACCCATCGATAGGTTCAGACTCCACCATCCACCGAGAAGCCACACATGCAAAAACGTGGTAGGTGGCCAGCCACAAAATGTTGGACAAGTCGTGGTAAGTGAGAACCTCAAAGAAGAGGGCATTTCAAGACTCGACAGTACGGTGAGGAGCTGGTTTCCAAAAATGCTAGGCCTTTGACCGGGAGGAAATATTGAGGAGAGCACACATGAGACCTTGAGGTTACACCATGGACCCCTACTGGTCCTTGGTGTAGCAGACATATGCTAGGAATTCCCAAACGCGAGCGAGATGAACGTCAACGTGATGACGAAGTCACAACTTGTAAAACATGACATGGTTCAGAAGAGGACCGTGGTGCAGGGGTTCCAGACCCATGTCACATAGGAGAATTCATCAAAGACAAATGACAAAGGGAGACTGTACTCTAATCACATGGCACAAATTGCAACCTCCATGATGAGATTTGAGTGCTCATGTACAATTTTCTGCTGTGGCGTACCAGTTATGGAGAGCTGGTGAAAAACACTGTGCTTAGCAAAGAAGGTGACTACATCGCCAAGAAACTCACTACCATGTTCCGACCGGAACATGTGATGGCCACTCAGCTATCACCAGCCGCAGGCATACTGCCAGGAAGGTGTCGCTCTTGTGGTGGAGGCTATGGACCCACCTAATTTGGATGAAGTCATCAGTCAGGTTGAGACCAAATCAAACCTGACCTGAGATGGAATAAACAGGGAGTGGAACAAGGAGGTCTGAGTGGAACAACTCTAGCAGACAGAGTGTCTGGAAAGTGGAGTCAGGATGAGTACTCCGATGCATCTTATCCTAAGAACAGAAGATGCAATCAATATTGGGCGACTTCTCAAAGGAAGCCTCGTCAAGATCGAGGGTTGGCACTGTTTGAATGAGCTTGGAGAGTATGTTTGAGCTCACATGGTAAAGGCGACGATGCACCAAGCGCTAGTGCTTAGGTGATAGAACACGAGTGACAAACACACTTGTGGATGGAAAGGAAGGATTAGGGAGAGAGGGAGTGCAATAAGACACATAACAAGATCATCCACATTCAATACAAGATGAATGATAGCACACGTGTCGTGAGCAGTCATCGTGGCAAAGTCACCACAATGTACAAAAAAAGGAGCCATCCTGGTGCATGCAGGAATAGAGATTTGTCTGAGCTCAAGAGCATGGATAAAGAGCACATAGGAAATGTAAAATGAGCTAGAGGGACCATCAAACCGCACGATCCTGACTCCCTGGATAGGCAAGGACTGACCAGATCCTGTGCGAACGGACCAAATAGATCATGAAGTCACTACAAAGATAAGTCTTGTGATGGGTGAAAGTGGAGTCGATGATTGTGGTACCACTCGCCTCATGACCTGTCGTCAATACTAAAAAATAGTCCACAAAACACTCTGCCTCTGCTGGGCACTTGGGAGAGGACTCGGAAGAAAAGAAGAAAAGAACACGGATATGTTATTCATTAAACAAGGTAGTGCTCTCAGGTCCATCCTTATCGTAAGCCGACAGAGCTTATCCACAAGCATGATCATGGGCAACAAAAAATGTAGGACAAGATGTCTGTAGGCCACCAGGTTGTGACAACAAACTCACACCTCCCTGAGTATGAAGTGCCAACAGCTGAAAAAGCTCCTTGTTGGTCTTATATGGCTGCTACAATACCCTGATTCTGGCCACTTGGGGTAGAAGGGGAGGAGGAAGCGGTAAAAGTAGGGCTCGAGAATTGGGACAAGAGCAACAAAGTTGTCCCAGTCACTGCTACAACAAGTAGGCTTGGCTGATGGGCAATGGCCGTCTCATGGGCTAATGCTTCTTGAAGGAAATAGTGACGAGCCAAGAGGAGTAGTTGCAGCGACTAGGACAACTTGAAGAGGGCGACACGACCGAAACCTAAGAACAGCTACAGTTCAAGTGTACTCTGATCATGATGGCGCCAAGTGCTCACAACTGCATCCTGCCACCAGTCCTGAGATGCATGTACATGCGCATGGCGTACTGCTAGTAATCAGTTGTGAGCTCCGTGGGATCCTCATAGAGGGAGTGGAAATCGCGTTGCCAAGCCGTCCAATTTGTGTGGATATCCCAAAGAAGCAGCGTCATGGTTATCTCCCATTCCTTACGCGGGTCCGCTCCAGTCCTGTTCCCTGCCATACTGTGGTCAAATCCCAACCTAGGAAGGGTTGAAATTCAACCACAGTTTCCTGGGGCATAGCGTAGAGAATTCTGCACATCGCTTTCGCACTTGTCTAGACTTGGTTAGAGTAGGTGGTCTGAAACTGTCTGTGGTAGTAGGCCCAGACGCCCTCCGAGTCAGCACAAACCTGAAACATGACCTTCCAAAAGTCAAAGGCTCCGTCGCATTCATAGCAAGGTGGAGGCATCTCAAAGTTATTCATTCTTTGCTCTATAAGGGAGGTGAGCTTAGACTCTGGTGAAGGTTGATGAGGCATAGGGACACCAAAGCTGGGTGGGAAACCTCCAGCTATCAACCCTGCTGATGTTTGTGGCTGGTCCTCATGGCGAGGTGGTTCCAAGGTGGCAGGCTGCATTTTGAGACGTATCTCACAAATCTTCTCTCAAAGAATGCAACTCTCATCCTCACATGAGTCATCCTCCATTTACTCCTCATCACAGGTGTGAACCTGTGACAGAGGTGCTGAGGCCCGGGTGCTTGGTAGGGTCTGGACTACTGGACTGATGGTGTAGCTCCACCGGCTCCCCATGGCATCTGCTGTGAGGCTCCTCAATACCCCCACAGAAGGCTTGTGATCCCCTGCAGTACATTGATCTGATGTTGTTCCTGATGGCACACCTCATCCTGCACCCAAAGAAGATCATTGATTGCAAGCGCCTGGGACCATGGGTTCATGACACCTGAAGACGAGGACGAGGAGTATACATGCCCTTTTCCTTTTTCACGAACTGGTGCCATAAGTGCCACCTAGTATGGCTCCAATGCGAAAGTTGCCGGAACGAAAAACTATCAGTATTATCTTGAGTGTTTGAGTCTCTGGAAAGTTTTGATGTTTCAGCCGACAATTTGTCCAACTGTTGGTGATGACATTATCACCCACACTGATGATGTCAGCATGAAGGTCCTCTAAATGTAACAAAATTTTCAGCGATTATGAGACAGAGGATGCTGAAGGCAATGGCAGTGATTTCCTCCGAAAAAAAACTTAACAGAAATAAAAATGGAATTTTCTCCATCCCAAAATTTGGAAAACATCTAGATCTGAGAGAATGTTTTTGTTTCTTGTACTCTGTAGGAAAAAATGATGCAGGAAAGGTTGTGATGAACAGGTTATCATCAGAGCTTTTTGACTAGCCGTCACACATGAAAAACGGTGGTCAAATGGGACTGTTTCACTCTCACGCATCCTGGGGGTTGGTAGGTACGAGCTCGAATGAAGCTTTCAAGAAGCTTCACGGAACTCTTAGTATCATCACGTGCCCTATCCACTATTAGAGAGGGTTGGTCTACCCATTTCTGCACCTGTGGTGGTGGCATGGCAATGCCGCTGCAGCTGTTGTTGCAAGGATGTCTCGGCTGCTGCTTTTGGCTATGGCAGGTTACCATGGCTTGGTGGTTCCTCCTAGGACCATGGCTGTAGCTGTGACTCTAAATTCTCTTACCACTGGTGTGTCTCTGTTGCACAGCTCAACAAGAAATACCTCTCTAATCTGATACTAAAAGAAGATACCAGGAAGCTTCCTAGCCTTGTTATTGTTGACGTGGCATTGTCCACTCAGTTGACGCACTAGCACACAAGCAGGTACAAGAAGCAGCAAGGGTTGGGCTAGGGAGACACTTAAAGTTTCATAAGCTTCAATAGCTTCAACATGCAAAGAGTTAATGGAAACTGACAACTACATTGCAAAAATACCTACCGTGGTGCACGGCGGGTGACGCACACGTCCAAAACCGGGCAAAAACCACTGTTTTGATAGTAACGCTACATACAGGCATCCAAATAGAGAATCTTCTGAGCCTACAGATGCACAGTCTTCAGCCACATGCAATGATTGTACACATGTGTGGGTCAACTAATGAACGGTGAACGTAGACTTCAAAACATGAGGATCAGGCTCAAAAGCCAATTTACTGAGAAATTCCTAGAGACTAAGAAAAACATGTGCAGTGCATAGCAAACAACCAAGACACCGTGGCAGCTGTCTGGCAGTTGGGTGGATAGGCCACCACCCGAAAGTACTCTGGCGCGAGCTGGGTCCGCATCAGGAATATACATGAGCATGAACAGGGCCGAGTGAGTACAATATGAAATACAAACAGATGGGGATGGCTCACTTCAGGAGAGGGACACGTCGTAGAAGTCAACGAAAACAGAGATGCCGTTGTGACATCAGCAGGAGCGGCATCACCACTTGACCACGTCGAGTGGATGACAGCGCCAGAAACAGCAGCTGGAGTTGCTGCCACTACCACGACAGTAGCGGCAACAATGAGAAAGAATTGCAGAGCAGAAGGCAGCTGCAGTGAGCAGCAACAGGAGCAGCAGGTAGCAACAGAAGTAGCACCAGGCACTGCCAGCAGCCAGCAGAAGTTGCAATGAGCTGCAGTAGTGAGCAGTAGCAGCAATGGTAGGTGGCAGCAGCAGCAAGCAACAACAGTTGCCAGCAGTAGCGGTGGACAATAGCACCTAGAAGCAGCAGCATAGCAGCAAGCAACAGCAGCATGCAACACTGCTAAAATCAGCATTTTGCCTGCTGATGTCAGCAGTCCCCTACAGACATCAGCAAAGGAACAGCTGCAATCATCATTGCTTTGGCCATTTTTTGGGCCGGGACGTCATGCTTTTCCAGCGTTTCAACTCCTTGAGAAATGCCGACAATCATTCGTTTTGATCACTTTGGCGGTCTGGCATATACTGATTGGCATGCACAGTGCTACATGATGCCAAGAAAGAGGAGCTTGCAGACACCTCTGCATCTTCCGCTTCATGAGCGATGAGCCCATGATCCTAGAAAATTGATCATCTCCATTGTATGCAGGACGAGATGCACCGACACCAAGACGATCTGAGCAGTAACGAGAGAGCAATGCATTTCAGGAGCTCTCTGACCTGATAGAGGGAGCTCAGCAGTTTCCCACTGGACGCAAGGTACATTGGCTGGACATACATCGTCGACCAGGCCAGGCCATACTCCTGTCTGGCAGAGGCATCTCTGCCAGAAAGGAGTCTCTGTCCATGCTTGATGACGACGAGGAAAAATAGGAGACAGCTGGAGACCAGCACACAAATGAGATCCGCGTGCTCAAGGAGAATGTTTGCCAGTTGGGTCTGGCATCACAACCTGTCACACCGGTGCTACCACATCATCAGGATCTGTCACAACAGCCAGCACATTTTTCCTTTGGAGGGGTCCCACTTCATGGGGTTTTTCAGTACGACGTCTACCAATGCCAGATCCTGAGGTCTCCCTTCCCACGGAGCAAAGGTCGGATGACTTCGACACTCCACCACCCCGCTATGACATCGACGTAGGCTTCAAATGCTAGGAGGTCCTTATCAATGCATGGAAAGATGCAGAGGAATTCTGGCCCTACTACCACAGCTAGTACCAGATCACCAATGACTCCCAGGCTCTGGCAGCTGTGAGATCTATGTAAGGTCTCCTCTATGCGGTACCACAAGAGATAGGTATTGACTTCTGTCCCTTCATCGGCTTAGCTGGGACAGGGGCCGGAGCGGATTCTCGCCGGGGCTGGGAGTTGACCCTGACCTTTTTCACCGCAAAGATCCATGCAACTAGAGGGGGCTGCCTACCTGAGTTCCAATCCCTGCATGAGGGACTGTCAGAGCCTGAAGCTACCAATCGGAGGTTCACCATGCGCATCTACACCTGCCTTGGATCTGGTGGCGGGTCGCAGCTGTGGACACTTGACACCGTCATGATCCGGGTGCATGGGCAGCTCTGTCGGCTCTTCTCCAGATTTGACCGTGTTACAATATCCAAGCTATCAAAGTCTCTCCAGCTCCTCCCGTAGGTCCAGCATTATTTCATTCAGGCAATATCTGCGTGGGAGGCAGTCCTCGTGCACCAGGAGAGCCAGCTCATTTGGCTATGAATGCGACTCCTACGACACCTCTGTTCCAGTTCTCCAGCCTCCAACACCTCTGTCCCAGTTCTCCGCTACTTCCTCCTCTTGTTCTTCTCAAACTGGCCAGACCCATGACGTTGCAATGCCCACACATGGGAAGATGGGGAAAAAGAAATGCGGTAACAGGCAGCAGTAGCAGCATGATCCGGTGAGCAGTGGTAGTGGAATTTTTATCCACTGGTACAACTGTGGGGGTGCTCACCAAGACACGGAGCGTTAGCAGCCCCTTGACTTGATTAGGATCATGCATGGCCTTCAGGTGGCGCACCCGCAGCCGACGTCTTCCGGTGCCACATAGACGTGTCAGGCCATGACCTACACAAAACTAGTTCCATGACCTAGACGTCTTCCGGTGCCTCCGCCTCACATGCGAGGGCAACAGCTGACTAGACCGCATTCCAACGGCAACAAGAAAAGAGCTTAGGAATCTTCTAGGTACTTTCTCATCATACCAAAAGAACAAGACTTTTCTTGCTGAGTTGTGCAGCAGAGACGCAGCCCTGGCAGCAACAGTGAGAGTCACAACCACAGTTGCGTCCTTGGGACTGAAAGAATTATAGGAAGCTTTGTAGTTTCATTGTTACTGATGCGGTGACACAATCCAATCAGCTAACACACTAGCACAAAAGCAGGTACAAGGGTTGGGTGAGGAAGACACACAAATTCTCATCAGACTCAAGAGCTTTAGCATACAAATTCAAATGACAACTGACAAGCACACAACAATCATATCTACAGTAGTGCATGGCAGGTGAGTCACGCGGAAATGTCAGTTTGTCCTAGAATCCAGCCAAAAAAACCACTATTTTGGTCGTAACTCTGCACACAGGCATCCTAATGCAGATTTGTCTGAACCTAAAGAGTCATGAGCCAGACACAATCATTCTACATGTGTTTTTCTGGCAATGACCGTTGGAAATAGAATGCACAACATGAAAATCAGGCTCATAAACCAGTCCACTGAGAAAATCCTAGAGACTGCAGAGATTTTTTTAGTGGTCCAGCAAGTACCGGAGATGTTGTAGCTAAGGCTGCACACTAATCCTTGGATTCATGAATTTGTTTCATGAATACCAAATCCAGATCAGAAATCATAAATCCGGACTAAGGGCGATTAAGGAATTTCTGAATCATAGCCGCCATCAGCTAAATTGCGGACCAAACACATGCACGTATCGTGCCATGACCTGGCACATGCACAACATGTGTGATTCCACCTTGCACTCTTGCCGTGAACAAGTACCAAGTTTCGGACTCATCGACCAGGTCCTTGTATACTCATGTAGGAGTTGTGGGTGTGCAAAGACCCGGCTCTCGTGAGCTGCACCAGTCAGGACATTCCACTGCCCAACAGGACGACTGGCATGTTTGCACATTTTGTGGGAGTCAGCCAGGTTTGGTGTTGAGCCATTCAGGTGTCCGACCTGTCTGGCATGCTTGACGTTGACAACATAGATGCTGGGTCACCAGGTGTGCCAGAACACAAGGGACAGGAACAGAACTGCCATGCAGCTGAGTGTTTTAGTGGAAAGGATGCATGGCACATGACGAGAGTGCCACATGTGATGCTGAATTTGACTCAGAGGCAAGCTTGCGAGTCATGCATTCTTGTGAGGAGCTCTATAACTTTGTTGGACCTCACAGCAAAGGCATATTCTGTATTTCTATGCAGTGAGGATTTCATCTTGGTTAAAGTCTTTATAGAATCCACAACAGAGGATTCACTGAGATTCGCAAAACCATCATGATTTGTCAATCCTGAATTTAGATCCGCGAATCAGTATCCCCTTGTGGATCTGAATCTGCAAATCTCAATCCAGCCTCAGATTTGCAAACCGGATTCAATGTTCAACCTTAGTCGTGGCAGCTTTCTGGGAACTTCTGGTGGGTGGGACACCAGGTGACGGTCCTTCAGCACCAGCTTGGTTTACATCATGGATATGCATGAGCATGGACATGGCCGAGTGATCAATTAAGTTGTACAAGCAGACATTGTTGTAATGGCTCACATCACAACACTCACGGATGACCTGATTGTACGCATGTCCATATGCATGTATAACTAACAAAAGTGTGTCACTAGGTGCTCACTATTCCATACATATGTACATCCCACTCTCATCCACCCTCAGGTAAGGGGTGAAGCCAGACAATGAATGGCCACCATGAATTTCCCACCTGCCTGTGCCTTGTTCAGGAAGTCAGCCCCTACATGTCCTTGTCAACCCAGATGATGGAGATCGCCTGTCGCTCCACAAAATCATACACAAAGTGATGCTCAACAGGAATGTGCTTCGTTCATGCATGAATCATACCAAGTTTCTCTATGATGGCAAGAGCAATCTTCTTGTCACAGGACAGAATAATGTAAGGCATAGACTGACTGTAACGTTTTGTGTCTCCACTGTAACGTGTCGTGTCTCCAGCTCTTGCTCTGAAGTCTTCGTCGGAGTTTGCACAATGGCATTCTCAGTCCGCCTCAGGGGGGGCAATAGTCATCAACAACCCAGAGCAGGGAGACTCGAATATTTTGAGTCTCTGGAGGCCCATTTATTTTTTTAACCTTACTACTGGTTTTGGGACCCAACCCGAGGGTTTCTACCTTGAACTCATGCATTTGCACGAGTTTTCCGGTTTCGAAACTCATAGATTGTCCTAAACGAACTCGAGTTTTTTTTTTTACGCGTCGGCGCGAAATCGTTGCGTGCGAGGCACAATCAGCGATTTCGCGCCGACTCCTCTCGTGTGCTCCCGTTGTTCCTTGCTCTCACCTCGCTCCCCCTATCCCTCGTCCTCGCTTGCTCCCTTGCAAAGGGGGCGAGGGGGGGTGAGGGCACAAGGCCACGAGGCCTCTTCCTCGAGGCCCTTGTGGCCCCTCAGCTGCCGATCGGGCTGAGGCCGCGATCGGTGGCTGGCGGCTGGCCAGCTGGTTGCCGGCCGGTCGCTTGGCCGGCCGCCGGCCGTCCAGCCGGCCGGCAGCGAGTTGGCCGGCGGCCAGCGAAGTGCTGGCCGCCAGCCAGCCCTTGCTGATGTGAGGGGTGGTGCGCAACCACCCCTCTCTTCAGTGAGGAGGGAGGGCCGAACCGGCCCTCCCGCTACACTGACACAACTAACAAAACAAGCACTGCAGAAACACCACCTTGGCAGACCCAATCCCCAGGGGAAGATACTGAGCCTCTGACGAGCTTCATGCAATGCAAGCCTGCTAACCACTAAGCCATGACAAAGTCGTACCACCCACCAGGGACACACAGCATTTCTGATTATGTCCATCAAAGCACCAGGCCTGGTTGGTATCTGCATAGCCATCAAATACCATTGAACATTCCAAAATAAACAGAGTCCAAGGTGAGGTGTGGAAAACACGTTCCCCTCCACTCGCAAATCTGCATGAAGGGCTTGCCTGAGGACAATGGGAGAATTGTGCAAGGAGGTTGATGGCGAAGGCAACTTCGGGTCGTGTGGCCGTGGCCAAGTACATGAGAGAGTCAATGAGGCACAAATACAAGATGGTGTCCACGGTCTCCCATAAGTATGCTGGATCATCCACCTTTAGGAAATCTTATCTAACAGGTATGACGGGGGTAGAGGCTGTGGGAACTGCACCAAAGATATCAGCAAATCTCTCCTCACAACGCAGGCATCAAGTGCCTGGTGTAGCAAGATCGTCTATCGCGGAAAATCACAAATGATCTCCATCCTCCGGAAAACAGCTACAAGACCTTCATCATGTAGGCAACCTGAAGGACAGTCTTGGCATCCTTCACGGATTCCATCCAAGGAGACACGATCAAGAGGTCATCCACATAGACCATGATGGTGATGAAGTGCTCAGATTTTTGTTGGAGAAAGAGGATCGGTGTCACTCTACACATTGCTAGAACACGTCAGAGTGCTAGTGGTCTCCTAGTTCTAGCACTAGAGTGATGGCTTTAGACCATACAAGGCCTTGCACAAGTGCCAGACCTTGTCACCAACCTGAAAGCCAAGTGGCTCCACCCTGTAGACCTCCTCCTCTAGTGTGCCATGGAGGAATGTATTGTTTACATCAATCTGGTATAGCTCCCAATGGTGCTGAGCAACAACCCCCAACATGGAATGAGTTTTGGTCATAAAACCAATGGGTGCAAAGGTGTGAGTGAAACCCATAACCTCAACCTGTGAAAAATCCGTGGCCGTCAAGTGGGTGTTGTAGCAATCTAGTGCAATGCCAGGCTTCACCTTCTTGCAAAAGATCCACGTGGATTGTACAGTCTTCTATACAGTTGAAAGATGGACAGGTTCATACACACCGTACTCACGTATCACTTTTACCTCATCTTCACAAAGAGCACGCCAAATCTTTGTGCCCTCAGTCGAGAGTGCCTCATTCCATGTGCCTAGATCAGGTGCCATCAAGGGAAAGCTCCAGGTGGCAAAGAAGCACCCCTCTGGACTCGGTCTAACCACGACCATCACCATCTCGTTTCTGTTGGGAATCATGCATCCATGATTAAGGAAGGAGTGTGTGTTCTACTACACCTGCTTTGACAGATCCTCCACATTATTGTGGATATCTCAGAGGTTCTGAGGCCATTCAATGTTGGAGTTCCTGAAGTGAACAGAGAATTGATAGTCATGGCTTAATTCTTTCATCTTCCTCTCACGGATTTTCATGTCAAGGCTCAGCTCATCCCGCTGCAACCTGAAAGGAGAAGCTCGTCAACATCAAGGTGGACGTTGTGAGCTATCTCACCATGACTCACTACAGTCTCGTCCCACGTGGCTCTTCATCTTTTTACATCAACTGAGTGCACCGTCATCCCGACATGTGTACCTCAAGCCACTCATTGCATACACAGTGTGCACCATGCCGGTCTTCGTGCCGATCATCATCGCTTGTGGTAACCATGTCACTCAGTTTGCTAGTCTGGAGTAGACCAAGAAAACTTCTTCAGAATGGTTTTCTAACCTGACCTGACCAACTGTGAGGTTCACAGCTTGTTTGTGCAAGAGGTCAAAAATGCACATGTGACATGTGCATTCTTTGATTGTGACCTCGAGGAAGATGTGTACATGGAGCAGACGGAGGGGTATATGGTAGAGGGAAAGGAGGATTTGGTGTGGAAGCTTGTGAAGGCCCTCCATGGCCTCAAGCAAGCACCGCAAGCATGGTAACACAAGATGGATGAGCAGCTGGCTGGGCTTGGTTTTGTGTGCAGAAAAGCCGGCCATGCAGTCTATGGGCGCGTACAAGAGGCAATTCAGGTCATCATCTTGCTCTATATTGATGATGTGCTCATTGTATCTGGCTCCAAGTCTCTTTTGGACGATGTGAAGCAGTCCCTTGCTGCCAAGTCTGATATGAATGACATGGGAGAGCTCAGTTACTACCGTGGCCTTCAGGTCAAGCGCGACCAGCAGCAGCAGACTTTGGAGTTGTTGCAGAGCACGTACGTGAGGGACATCATCAAGTGCTTCAACATGGCAGGAGTGTACAAGGCCGTAACACAACTAGAAGTGGGAGAAGAGCTGAGCATAACGCGGAATCCCCACTGTTGAATAGGAGAGGGTGAGGGGGCGAAGGGGGAGCTAAGTGTCAGATTGACACTTAGCCACCATCGAGAGCCAGGTGGCTCTCGGTGACTGTGAGGGGAGACGCTGGGAGTTAGCCGCGGGGCTGACCCCGGCTCTCGATTCTGTGAGGGGGGAGGGCTCTTGAGAGCTATGAGGGGGAGAGCTCTTGAGAGACATGAGAGGGGAGGGAATCGAGGCATGAGTTAGGCGGAGAACGGAGATCGTGAGAGATATGAATCTTTTTTGTGAAAGAATGAGAATAGCGAGCGAGTGTGACTGACCCCTATCGGATCGCGCATCATTGCTCACGCGGTCCACCACCAAAACACACAGAGCTCACAGACTCGCTTGCACAAACTGCCGAGCATAGCCTAGGAAATGAGTGAACAGTCAAATCTGCGGCTACTGTGAAGCGAACCCACAGGTTAGGCTACAACAGAATAAAAGAGCAGGACTAATCTGGGTTTTCTGACAAAAGAGCAAGAATGTTTGCTACTTTAACACCCACAGCATGCAAGAGAGCAGCCGCATGGAAACAGTGCCGTACAAAGCAACAAATGGGAGCCTGATGTACACAGCAGCCAGCACGCACCTTGACATCAGCCAAGCAGTGGGGGAGCTCAGCAATTCTTGTGCGAATCCGGACGTGCCACATTGTGAGGCGGTCAAGCGCGTGCTACGCTACCTGGACAGCAGCTGCAGCCTTTGCCTTACCTTCAATGGATACAAGGCAGTTTTCACAACATCCTCGTTGACGATGATTGGGAAGGTGATCTGGATACAAGGAGGTCAACCAGTGGGTTTGTGTTTGTGCTCGGGGGAGGTGCAATCAGCTGGAGGAGTAAGAAACAAGAGTGTGTCGCCCTCTCCTCCACCAAAGCAGAGTACATTGCCCTGAGTGAAGCAGTAAAGGAAGCCTTCTGGCTATGGATCTGCTTTCAAGCTTTGGAAAGCAGCAGACCACAGCGACTACAACCTGTTGTGACAACATGAGTGCTATTGCTCTGACAAAGAACACAGAGTTTCACGCCCGCACGAAGCACATCAACCTGTGATATCACTTTATCCGCGAGCTCAAGGCGAAGCAGGTAGTGCAGATCAAGTTCTGCCCTTCAAACATGATGTTGGCAGACTTCCTGACCAAGCCGTTGGCAGTGCACTGCTTTCAACAGCTCAGGGGACAGTACGGACTGGTGTAATATTGTACTGGGAGAATGATGGATATGAGGGTTCCACAAAGTGACAAAAATAGTTTGGTTGATGAAAGTCATCTGGCATGACATCTGCATAGAGGATGTTTCACAGGTTCCAACGTACTTTACAGAACTCAATCCGGAGTCCGTTTCAGTGAGATATGGATTTCCAAATTTTGGAGATCATGGGTCGGGTTCAGGTCACGACCTAAGTACTTTCAGCTCAAAAGGTGGCAGGATTATTGACCAGGATGGCTGAGAGCGGCCTTCAAGGAGAAAAGCCAGCTGGAGGACCTCCAAGAGAGTTCAAGGAAGGAGCAGTCCACAATTATTGGCCGTACAGGTCGTGTGAGACATAATTCTCATGGGTGACAAGGTGACTGCCCCTCATCCCGCTAGGCTACAAGAGTGTGCTAGAGGGTAAACTTTGTCTGAGTGTATCTAAATATTCCCTTGATCAGTTGAGGCATATAAGGGCTTGTTAGAAAGCTGTGATTATCTATTTTTCACTCAAGAGTAAATTTAGACATTTGCAGTATTTGCAAATCTACATTTGCTTTTATAATTTTTGTCTGTGCAACCTACAACTCCCTCTCATACACACAGTTGGCCCTGCCTAGGCAGCTCTTGGTGAGTCTCATCACCTCCCTGAGGGCTGCCCCAGTCTCCATCAGAAAGAGACACCTACCCTCATGGTATTTTTGCCTCCCCACTCCACGTCACTAAGTTTTGCAAAAAAAGCAGCTTCAAAACATTTGCCCGACAAAAATGTATCGTGGAACGGACCATACATCCACACAATTCTCAATAACTATACCTACATCCCCGTTTCGCAAATGAACCACGCCACATCCACATTTGAAAACTTTTCCCACATTAATAACATCATATCCATCGAGCATACAAAAAAACACACTATATCGAAGACCACACGCTGGATGCCAAAAGGCATCCAGCGTCAACATGATGCCATCGATACACATTGTAGAAAGATCACAAATGTCTGTGATCATTTCTGTCATTACACAAATAGCCCACCATGCGTTGAGACCCGGATTTTGCTCCGACAGTCAAGGGTAATTCAGCCACCAGCCCTCACCCTCTAGCAATTCCTTCTCATACGTTCTAACAACTTCAACTACTTTCAAGAATCATCAAGAGAAGTTTTGCGAGCTTTTGGTCGACTTCTCGACGCATCAATATCAATCAATGTTTATAAAGATGCATCTTGCATCTTCATCGTATATATTTGAAGCCTCCCAATTCCTCGGCCAAGCTTCTCAATCCGACCATTCACGGCGCGACTCCACATGTGTCACTCAACGATCGGCCCAACGACCCCAACTACGTCTCATTTTTAAACTTGACGTTTGTATGTATCTGTTCAGTCATTCTGAAACTTGTCACCAAATCACAGTTACCGCTAAACAAAAACTGCTCAAGTGTGTGCAATCCTCAAACCATGTTCTGCCTCGCAACTCATACCTGTTCACCATCCACACTCCGTTCGGCATAACACTTGGTATGAGAACGCAGCGGTGCAGGAGGAGCAGGCTAACTACTTTACTCACACTGAGGACTACCTTGTACAAGGCGTCAGCGCATCTCGCACGTTAAGACTTTGTAGACTTCGCAACCACGACGTGAAGCGAGCGAGTGTACCCGAAGACCAGCAACGGATCTCTGATGACAGCTTTGACGATGGAAGAGTAAAACGTGACCATGCACATGAAGCCTGAAGTAGCGGCAAATGTTGTCGTGGCAGGCAGTGTGGCAGCTGGGTCAGTCGTGATGGCTCCGACGGCTGTAAACCACCCGCCCCTATTGTTATGGGAGCTGCTGGCCGAGGCGGTGATTACATCATCATGCTCATGTCAGATACATGTTTTGATACTCCCATTGTATTCCACGCGAAAAACCGTGCAAAACCTACCTAAGAACCGGTTCATTCAATACAGAGAGGAGAAAGATGCGGCTGTGCAAGGGTGGGAGGCGTACCTCCAGAAAACAAGAGACGTACCGGTTCCACCTTGAGCACGTCGGAGCGACTTTCTCGCCCACTGCAGTTGAAGTGCCCCAGGATGGACACTTAGCCAGTGAGGCAAGGTTCATTGGGGCCCATGGGTGCTTTGAGATGGCGGCTGGAACTGCATTTGCAAGCAAGGGTGCTTCGGGCGGCCGTGACCCTTGCTGGCGGTCCTACCAGCGGCGATCACACGTGGAGCACTCAAACGGTCATAACTCAGCCGTTTCTTCACGGATTGTGGCGTTCTTCGGTGCATTGGAAAGCTTGTAATGCACACTACATTATGTGTTATTTGCGTGGTTGTACCTAAGTATAGGGCTTCGAAGTGCCGAGGAGCTCTCGCCTGACTCGTAGGGGTTGGTATAGAAGGAAGCCTAGGGATTGTTCTAGGTATGCCAATCTTACCCAGAGACTTTGTACATTGCCTTGTACTGATTTGTCAAGTGTAAAGGATTCATTCCTTGCCTAAATCTCCTTGTCTTCCAAGAATTGCCTCGCACACGTCCATGTGATCCTACAAGTCTTTTGCAGCACATCTTGGTGCAAATGCCGCCAGGAGAGTCGCACGACGGGAACCTCGGTCACTACCAGCGGTCTTGCTGCTAGGAGAGGGTCGTGCGGCATCTCAAGGGTTGGCCGGAAACACCAAGGGGTCGAGGATGGGAGGATTATTCCAAGGGCTTGGCGTGTGACCGTCACGCCGGGCGCCCCTTCGTTCACACCTACCGGAAGCCTCAATGTCTGTAGCAGGAGTGCCCGACGACAGTCGCGGATCAACAAGGCAAACCGTGCTCAAGGGAATCAACAATCATGTACTCCAACAACTTAGCATCATGACGGAGGCCCTTTGCAACATAATTCCACGAGAGGCATTGCTCATCGAGAGAAATACCAAACTCGCAAATAAACCCAGGATTTGTTTGGCCCCCCTGAACCATTCGATCCTCCAAGCTTTAAAGGACCGGCCGTATTGATGTGGCTGACAAGATTTGAGTTGTACTTCACTGCTACTGGGTTCAATGACGATCGGAAGGAAATTGACCTCATGGCTGCGCTTTGGTGTGGCACAGCATTGATTTGGTGGTCGAACTCATAAGCCATCCAATGGTAGCAGGAGACCGGCGGAGCCACATCGGCTACCAACGGCGCCCGTCTTACGTCATCAACCTAAGGTGTTCTACCCTCAGAGCATGTCAACCCGCAATAGCAAGACGCACTGATCCTACCACCTGACTGAATCAAATTCTCGTGCACAATGCTTGCATGCTTTGGATGGCTAAATGAGAATTTTGACGCTCGATACAAAATCCAACGCCTCTGTCAGCGGTCCAATATGGCAAAGTACACCTAGAATTTCCACGAGATCATCACTAGTGCATAAATCACCCCTGACAAACTCTATTTTCACTACAGCAACGGCATCAAACGGGACATTTGGTGAGCGATCTTCATCTTTTGCATCCAGAATGACTTATCACGGATGATAGAAGTAGCAAAAAGAATCCACAACGCCAACTACAACGCTCTGATCCAGAAATCCTACAGTTGCCGACCACCCAACCACAATCATCGTAGAAATGAAAAAAAGCCAGTTAGGGGACTCCTCGACTCCGATGGAAGTGGACGTCTTCGATCAAAAAGAAACGCGTACATATTACAACTACGGAAAAGTTTGGCGTATTGCTCGGAACTTCTGAAGCAAGCAGCAGGCAAAAACGAGGGCAGGTCGCAAAAAAAAAAGCCAGGAAACAGCAAGGGGCAGTAGTGAAAGATATGACTCTTGTCCAAGAAGAGCAAACTGCAATGCTTGATTGCCCATCTAAATGGCTCACGATGCTGCAGAGGGCTTCTCAAAATGATACATTTGACGAGGGGTACGAGGACAACCAATTGGCGATACTGCTAAAAGTGCAACCTGGAGGTTGCAAGAGTCGCACAACGGTACCTGTACTAATGGATGGAGGGGCCTCTTATGGCTTTTTCAGCAGCCACATGGTTCGGAAGTTGGGTTTGCAAACCGAACCAAGGATGTTTCAAGGAAAAACTATCGACGGAAGTTTGCATATATGGAGAATTAGAGAATCACTACGACCGCAAGTAGGAGGCTTACTAGACATAACGGTCAGGAGGTTGTGTCCGATGTGTGACCACAAAATCATTCTCAAACACAGTTTCCTATACCAGCACAACCCGCAGATTGATTGGAACGGCAGCGACGTGTACATGGGAGTCAGCGGCGCCAAGCGACAACTTTCACGCATGGGGTGGAAGACGCCAATGGATGCAGCAGAGGTGGAAGCAGCAAAGGAAACCGTAGCGACCAAGAAGTAACAACACGTGCAGCCAATACTGAACAACGTGGCTAAGTACTGCGTACGATGCGGGGTTCGCAAGTTGCTTGTGCACCTCAAGCCAATGGGGGAAGCCGAACTGGTAGTAGATGACTCATCGGCCTCACCAGCCTCATCGTCCTCATTGGCATCAACAAAGTTTGCGATAGTGACTGAGGAGTTTGCACCTCTCATCCGAGAGTTTGCGGATGTCTTCCCCGACAACCTCCCAAAAGATTTTGCCACCTGAGCGCGACATCGACAACCAGGTAGCCAACCCATAGTTCAAGGAGCCTATCGGATGAGGGACCATGAGGTGACCGAGCTAAAGAATCAACTCAACAAGATGCTCGGTCAGGGGTTCATCTGCTTATCCACGTCACCATACACCGGACCAATACTATTCGTGTAAAAGAAAACTGACAAGATGCCAATGTGCGTGAACTACCAGGCGTTGAACGACGCTGCCATCAAGAACCGCTACCCTCTCCTCCGTGTCGATGAACCTTTTGACCAGCTCCGAGGAGCTCAAATTTCCACTAAAATGGACCTACACAACGGGTATCACCAAGTCCATGTGGCAGACATCGACATCGAGAAGACGGCGTTCCAAACACCCCGCAGGAATTTCCAGCTCATTTGATGCCATCTGGAATCAAGAATGCCCCGGCGGCATTCATGGTAGCAATGGACAACATTTTCCGACCGTACCTTGACAAATTTGTCACGGTATACCTTGAGGACATTGTGGTTTATAGCCGTACCCCGGAGGAGAACGAAGGACATTTGCAGCAAGTTGTCAAATTTCTATCAAATGACATATTCTTTGGAAAATTTCTCAAAGTGTGAATTTGGTCACCATTCAATCGAGTTTTTTTATCACGTCATCAACGGTAGATGGATCACAAGTGATCTGAAAAAGTGGCAACAGTCGCTAATTGCCCGATACCGACCAATGTCCGAGACGTTCAAGTTTTTCTTGGCTTCTGAAATTTCTACCAACCTTTCGTATGGGATTACGCCCGAGTTTAAGCAAGTGGCAGCCAACCTCACTCCGACCTCAATCAAAAAGAAAAGAAGTGGTGGTGGGGAGACAGCAAACATGATGTGTTCACCACTTGAACGCTCTGACCTTTGTGCCAGCCCTACGAACGGTCAATCCGACGATCGACTATGTCATGGCTACGGACACTTCCGACCGAGCCGTTGGCGTGGCACTCCTACATGGTCATGGCAACGGAGAGCAACCAGTCGTGGACCAGAACTCAACTACACTGTACACGAAAAGGAGATGCTGGTGGCCGTTCACGCATTTAGGAAAAAATGCTCTCTTCAATTCCGCTGATGCATTATACGCACCGACCATCACGCACTGTAATATTTGAAGACACAGCCAAACCTCAATCAACGTCATACCTGATGGATGGAGTTTCTTGACATGGGGTTCAACTACAATATTGAGCATCCGCAGGGAAAAACCAACTGAGAAGTTGCACTCAGCCGCCGACCTGACTTGATGATTGAGGCGGCAACACCTCAAACACAACGAGAGCCATATCTGGAGCAGTTATTCACACGTGGCTATGGCCAGGAAGGCAGATAAAAAAAGGTAAAATTCTGGCACCATGCACCCTGTTAGCGACAAACATTTACTCACCAAGTGCTCGTATCCCCAAACAATGAACTCCGTTGCATGCTCCTCAAGGATCAAGAAGACGGAATTCCAAACACGCTACGGGAATTTCGAGGTAATGATTATGTCGTTGGGACTCACAAATGCCCCAGCAACGTTCATGTTGGCAATGAAGAACATTTTCCGCTCGTACCTCGACAATTTTGTTCTGGTATGCAGCCACATCTTGGAGGAGCACAACGGACACCTTAAAAAATTTCTCAATGTTTCACAAATGTAGAAATTCTTCGGAAAAGTCTTGAAGTGCGACTTTAGTCACCGCTCGATCGAGTTTCTAGGTCACGTCATGAACGGCGGACAAATCACCATGGATCCCAGAATAGTGGCAGCAATCACTGATTGGCTGACATTGATCAAGATCTGAGACGTTCACGTTTTCCTCAGCTTCTACAATTGCTATCACCATTTTGTACGGGATTATGCCCGAGTGTCAGTGCCATTGCGTATGTCAATTTTAGTGAAAATCCGAGTTCCTAGGAGTTGGTCAAAAATTTCGTCGGCTCGGGGGAGAGTGTAATGGTTCTTGATGGTGGCATCGTTCAACGCCCTGTTGTTCATGCACATCCGCATCTCACTAGTTTTCTTTTCATGAACGGTAATAGTGCGACGTATGGTGATGTGGATGGGCACTTAAAGTCTTGACCGAGCATCTTGTTGAGTTATTTTTTCAGCTTGGTCAGCTCGTGGTTGTTTTCAGATAGGCCCCTTGAACGTAGGTTGGCTGCCTGGTTTCAGTTCGATGCAATGGTCGATGCCGTGTTGAGGTGGCAAAGATTTTGGGAGTTTGTCAAGGAAGATGTCCAAAAACTCTCCGATGAGAGGTGCATATTCCTCGGGAATCATCGCGAACTTTGTTGATGCTAATGAGGCCAATGAGTCAATTGTTGCCACTTCTGCTTTCTCCATTAGCTCAAGATGTACAAGCCATGCATGAGCCCTTCATTGCATACATTTCTTGGCCATGTTGAGTGGTTTTGGCTGCACAAGTTGTCGTTGCGGTTTCCTTTGCTACTTCCACCTCTTCTATTTCAGTTGGCGTCTTCCACCCCACACGCAAAAGTTTTCTCTTGGCGCCGTTGATCTCCACGTAGACGTCGCCACTGTTCCAGTCGATCTGCGGATTGTGCTGGTATAGGAAATTACATTCGAGGATTATTTTGTGATTACTCATTGGACATGACCTCTAGACTTTAACACTCACAAGCCTCCCATTTATAGTCATAGTGGTTCTTGGAGTCTCCATATCTGTAACCTTCTGTCAAAAGGTATTCCTTCAAACACCCCTGGTTTGCTCTACAAACTGAGTTTTTTAACCACGTCATTGCTCACAATACTGTGAGAGGCCCCACCATCGAAGAGTGCTGGTACCGTTCTGCGACACTTGCAACCTCAAGGTTGCACTTTCAGCAATGTTGCCGGTTGGTAGTCCTTGTACCCCTTGTTGAACTTAGGGATCTGAGAAACCCTCTACGGAGTCATGAGCCGTTCAGATGGTTGATTGTTTGAACCAAATTTCTCCTCTCGGATAAAAGTTTGCGCCTTTCACTCCTGCCCTGTGCCGTTTCCCGACTCGTTTTTCTGCGGCTTCCCCTGTTTTTGGCCTGTTCCTTGCTTTGGCAGTTTTGAGCAATACGCCCGAATCTTTCACAGTTGTAGCTGGTATGCGTGTCTCTTTGATTAACAGCGTCCACTTCCCTTAGAGTCAAGGAGTCCCAAAGCTGGCCTTTTCTGTTTCCACGGTAATTGTGGTTGGGAGGTTGCCAACCGTAGGATTCTTAGATCTGAGCGTTGTGGTCGGTGTTGTCAATCCTTTCTACGGCTGCAATCAGTCGTGTATAGTCGTTTTGGATGCCAAAGAAGGGGATCGCTTGCCACATGTCACGTTTGAGGCTCTTGTTGGAGCGAAAAGAGAGTTTGTCGACAGTGATGTCTAAACCAGTGATGATCTCATGGAATCTCCGCATGTCAACTTTCTTCCAATCTTCATTGACCCCAGCAGCGGTGAAGTACACCTCCAAGCTAGTCAGCCACATCTGAATCGTCGGTCCTTTGGAATTTGTGAGATCGAGCGATTCAGAAGGGGCCGGACAAATTTTGGTTTCGTTCAAGATTTGGGTGTTTTTCTTGACGAGCACCGCCTCCCATGCACTTGTGTTGCGACGAGTCTCTATCACGACGTTGAGTTGTTGGAGCAGATGGTTGTTGATTTCCTTGAGCCCGAAGATACTGTTCTTCAGTTCCTCGTTTGAGAAACATTAATCTCAAAGGGATTAATGTTTCTTGTTTGCTTGTCCCTCAATTCGACTCTATGGTCTTATGGGTGAGACCGGAGAGA
This sequence comes from Penium margaritaceum, assembly GCA_023375785.1. Lineage (NCBI taxonomy): Eukaryota > Viridiplantae > Streptophyta > Zygnematophyceae > Desmidiales > Peniaceae > Penium > Penium margaritaceum. Next base: position 15,924 of record SZWC01002355.1, on the reverse strand, counting down.
GGCACTGACACTCGTGCGTGGTCCTTCACGAATCGACGGTAGTAATTATTGAAACCCAAATACACCTCAATGTCCCCAACATTCCTGAGCATCGGCCAATCAGCGACTGCCTCCATCTTTTCATGGTCCATCGTAGTCTGTCCGCAACCAATGATGTGGCCAAAAAACTTGATCGAACGGCAGCCGAAGTCGCATTTTGATAGTTTTCTGAAGAATTTCACTTCGTAAAATCTTCAGATTTTTTTAGAGATGCCCGTTGTGCTCCTCCGGGGTGCAGCTGTACACTTGGATTTCATCAAGATATGCAACAACAAAATCGTCGAGGTACGGGAAAAAATGTTGTTTATCGCCACCATACATATTGGAGGGGCGTTCATGAGTCCAAACAACATGACCGTAAACTCGAAGTGCCAATATCTGTTGTAGAATGTTGTCTTCTCGACATCCTTATCAGATACGTGAATCTGCTGATAGCTGCTCCATAGGTCAATCTTGCTAAAATCTTGGGCCCCGTGGAGTGGGTCAAAAAGTTTATCTGCTCGTGGGAGGGGGTAGTTGTTTTTTATGGTGATGTCGCACATCTGCATTTTGCCTGCTTTTGTTTTCACAAAAAGCACCGATGCTACGTAGGATGTCGTGGAGGGTCTGATGAACCCATGACGGAGCATTTCTTCCACTGCCTTTTGAGCTTGGTCAGCTCATGATCGCTCATCCAGTAAGTCCCCTTCACTGTCGGTCTGCTTCAGGCTGATTCAATTGTCAATGTTGCGCTGCGCTGGTAACTCTCGGGGTAGTTCATTCAGAGAAACCCCTTCAAACTCCTTGATGAGTTCAGCAAAATATTTTGGTAGAGCTACAAAGTTCTCAGGCGTTGAGGTTGTAGATGTTGGTTTGGCTGTTGTGATTTCTTCTGCTTCCCCTACATCCACGTGGACCAGCCACGCTTGGGCTCTGCGCTTCATGTATCACTCAGCCGCGTCAAGAGATGTCAGTTGGTGTTTTGTGCCTGCTGTAACTTCCTCTGTTTCTTCCCGTAACTGCCATTGCGTCCTGGGTCGCTCGACCAGAGGTAGGTTTCGCTTTTTGCCATTAGTGCTGACATAGACTGCTCCACTTTTCTAGCCGACCTGCGGATTGAGTCGGTACAGGAAATCTTGCCCGAGGATGATATTGTGGTTGCTCATTGAGCACTCCTCCAGATCGTTACATCGTGTAGATCTCCAATTTGCAGCCGGAGTGGTTCACAAAGTTGACGTATTTGCGATCGTCAGTGGACAATTTTTCCTTGAAATACTCCCAGTTTGGTATGCAAACCCGATTTCTGAACCATGTCATTGTTGAAAAAAACATGAGAAGCTCCTTCTTCTAATAGTGCCAGTACCGTTCTACGTCTTTTACAAATCCTCCGTTACACTCGTTGCAGTATTGTGGGTTTGTCATCCTCATACCCCTTGTCTGCAATGATGTGAGCCTCTTGGATGGACGGTCGGTCATTGCACAATTTTCTGACCAGACAGGAGCCTCACCATCTACTTGTGTCCTTTGCGATTTCCCAACCCTTCACTCTTTTTCTACGACTTCTACCTTTTTTGGTTTGTTTCTATTACTTTCGGCAGCTGCGCGAGATATGATCCTGCTTCACGCAAGTCCACCAGAGACATTCATTGCACTTATTGATGACGTCAATCTCCTTCAGAGACAAGGTTTCCACCAGCTGCGAATTTCTCTCTGCCACGATAAGGACTGTGGCCTGAGGATCACCAACTGTTGGATTCTAGCACAAGAGCGTTGTAGTCAGTGTCGTTGATGCTGTTGGCTGCTGCAATAATTTGTGGAAGGTCATCTTTGATGTCAAAGTTTTGGTTGCTCATCGAATATCTCATTTGAGGCCATTGTAAAAGAAAAACAATTTTTCGGGGGCAAGGTCACTGCCGATGATGAGTTTGCCATAACGTCAAGTGTACTCTGCAATGCCGGACTGGTGACGTAGATGTTGGAGTCTGCGTCAGATTTCTTATTAAGCTTTCCAGAGCAAGGGAGCGTAGTGCATGGGAAGTTGCGTCATGTTTCCTGTGGTGTGAGAGAGTTGTGCCGTGTCGGATTGATCTGCTTGAGAGGTAGTACACCTACAGTTGACATTGTGAAAGCGATCACAAGAGCTGTTGATGTAGCTCCACTGGTCTCCTGCGGCCATTGGATGGTCTTTTCATTGGACCACCAACTCAAAGCCATGCCATGCAAGATCAAGGCCGCAAGGTCAATTCTGTTTTGGTCATTGTTGACTCTAATAGCGGTGAAGTACACCTCCAAACTTGTCAGCCACATCTTGACCGTCGGTCCCTTGTTTTTTGCGAGATCGAACGGCTTGAGGAGTGCCGGTCAAATCTGGGATTCACTCAAGAGTTGAAAACTTTTCTCAGTGATTACTGCTTCGCACACAAAAGAAACTCAAAGCTTCTCAATTGCAGCGTTGAGCTGTCGGAGCATATGGTTGTTGAGGCTCTTGAGTCCTGAAAATTTCTCGTACATGTCTTTGTTTATTCTTGCTTGTTGGCCGGTGCCTCCCATCTTGCCAGGTGTCATCCTAACAGATTGTGGCATAGGCAAAGGGTTTGTCGAGCCCAAGGGTTTCATCACCAGATTGGCCGTCAGATCTGTCGTTGCTGCAATATTCTCCACAAAAGCTGTTGCCACCGCCTGATTCGCCTGGAGAGCATCGTTGTTCGCATGCTGCTGATCCTCCATCCCCAGAGTACTCACCAGGAACTGCTGCTCATCGCCATTTTTGGTCGCTCTGTTTAACGTTGTCGACGCAAATTCTACAATCTTCTGAATGGTGGAGATGTGCTCAGGACTTGCGCAAGGTTTTTGCCAAGTAACTCATGTCTCAGTTGCCCCTTCAGTGTTGTTGCGCTTTGATACCAAGTGTTGCGCCGGGTGGAACGTAGGTGGCTCACAGGGATGAAGTGTGGGACAAAGGATGATTTGAGATGTCGGGACAAATGGATGATTTGTACTAAGAAGTAACTGTACTTTGATGACAAATTTTGACTGTGTAAAGCGCATATATACAATGCTAGGAATGAATCAGGCATAAATTGGGTCCTTGGCGTTTGAGCCGGGCGACACATGTGAGGTCGCACCATGAGTGGTGGATTTGAGAAGCTCCGCCGAGAATTTGGGGGGCTTCGAGAATATCACGTTGCTTTTTTAGAAAAGTTGAACATTGCCAAGATGTCAACCGAACAGTATTAAAACATCGATGTGGTTTGCGATACTTCTGTCGATCATTCCATAGGTGGTCAAAGTTATTAGAAACTTCAAAAGCAGAACACCGGAGGTCGGGGGAGTTGGCCAAAATGCCCTTGGTCGAACAGCGTAAAAATCCTGAAGTTGCCAAATGGTGGACCATGAATGCAAGATTACAAATTTCCACTCGCAATTTTTAGGGACTCTTGTATGTCAGGGACGTAACAACAGAAAGCATGGCAATGTTTCTTGTGACACCGCAGTGTGCCATAGAGATACTGATGTCTCCAATCGTTGATTCGTTGAATGGAATGAACCAAAACGAGATGTAGCTGACCGTCTACATCCGTCTTGGTTGCTTGCTGTGACTTTTTGCTATTTTTCTGTTGGCTCAAGGATTTTCTTGTTGGAGTGGCCATATGCCCTGTGTGCATCTTCTTACCTTGTCTTGTCCATTGCTCAATACCGGACCCATGCATGTGACCCGGCTCAAGATTTTGAATCTCTAGGAGCAGACAGTGCATCATTTTTATGCCTGAGCACAGTGTTACTGCCAAAACATTTGTTTTTGGCCGTTTGGAGGGCAAACTGACCCTGTTCCGTGCATCACCCGTATTGTGCTGCGGTGTCCATTTATATTGTGTGCTCATCAGTTTTCCTTTCTCTTTGAACATTGAAGCTATTGCGCTTATGAGACTCCGAGCGTCTCGCCTGGTCCAATCCTTGCTGTTTCTGCACCCGCCCCTATGTGCTAGTGTGATCGCTAACTGGACAATGTTGCCTGGTCAGCAGCAGTAGTGCTAGGAAGCTTCTAGGTAGCTACTTATGGTATCGAAGCAGCGAGGCATCCCTCACTGAGCTGCGCAGCAGAGACGCAGCAGTGGGAGCAGCAGTGAGAGTCACAGCCACAGCCACGGGTCCTGGGAGGACCCACCACGCCGCAGTGACCCACTGCAGCACACAGCAGTAGCAGAGAGGTCAATGCGACGACAGCTCAAGCCGCATCATCATGCCATTTTCACAGAGGCAGCAGTGGGTTGCCCAACCCTGTCCACTAGCAGTTCAAGCATGTGGTGGTGCTGGAAAGTCCGTGAAGCTTCTTTCAAGTTCCATTTCAGGTCGCACCTACCACCCCCCGGACGCTCAAGAGCGGGACTGCCACACTTGACTGCCATTTTGGGGTTGTGAGAACTCATGGGAAAGCACTATTCATGAGCTCCCCAATGCATGGTGTCCTGTAGCTGACAAGAAATGAATATCTGGTCCTATATCTTGCATTTTTTAGAATTTCAGGTAGAAAAGAAGGACGTGACGGTTCTTTATCTTTTAAAGTTTTTCTACATATGACACCACCACCATTGCATTCAGCATCATCTCCTGCATCACCGCTGAGCCAGGAAGTTGACCGAGAAGGCCACGTCCGCTCGGGTGGTGGTGGCAAGGTACATTAGGTATCCAATCACACCGAGGTAATCACTGACATCAACAGTGTCTCCTAGCTCCGTCATGTCGACTGACTTCAGCAGACGCTGGCCTGCTGGATTCATCAGTGTGGACGCAGTGGGATTGTCAGCAAGGAAGGAGGAGAAGCTCTATCCTTGGCTGCGGATATAGGCAGCCTGGTGCACGTGCAGTGTTCGGCGCTGGCGGTCACGCTCGAGCTGCATGTCGAGAAACACACGAGCTGGACCCAAGTCCTTCATTTTTTGGGTGGACTGCAACAGAGTCTTCACTGACAGCACGACGCTTGGGTTGGGTGATGCAATGATGAGATCATCCACGTAGACCAAGACGTCCACAAAGGCCTGTGAGGGTGCACTAAAGAAGAGAGCTAGATCGACAATGTTGCGACGATAACCACCCTTTTTTAGGGTAGGGAAGATCTCCAGGTTCCAGAAGAGTGAGGACTACTTGAGAAAGTAGAGGGCTTTACGCCACCGCCAGACCTTGTCAGTGCCGTCTGTTAAGCCTGGGGCTTCACCATGTAGATCTCCTCGTTGAGGCGTCCGTGCAATAATGAATTGCTGACATCCATCTGCTCTAGTTCCCAGTCGTGCTGGGCGACCAGGCTCAAAAGAGCTTAGGCCGTGGTGTATTGTCTAACAGTGGCAAACGTCTCATCAAAGTCAGCACCCAGAGTTTGGGAGAATCCCTTGGCAGTGAGCCGGGCTTTATACTTGTCAATCGTGCCATCAGGCTTCAGCTTGCGCCCAAGTACCCAGCAGGCCGAAACAGCCTTACGACCTAGTTGGAGATCAACAAGTTCAAAAACCTCATGCTCATTCAAGACTATGAGCTCCTCCTGCATGGCATTCTCCTAGAGATCAGCGTCAGGTGCCTCCCTAGCCTGACGGACAGTGGTAGGCTCTGTTGGGAGCCAGGGAAACCCACTTGCTGAAAAGCAGGCGACGAAGTATCCAATGACTGAGGCATCCAGAGCATTGTGGAACTCATGAGCAATGAGTACGTAGCCCATTGCTGAGTTAGGGTGGACGACGCTCACAGCAAGTCCCAGTGCATCAAGTCCAGTGGGTCTGGCAGCAGAGCTGACTGGGGTGGAGGATGCACAGGAGCGGGTGCGAAGCTGAGAGGGTTGGGAGGACTGTGTGACCAAGTTTTGTGTGAGTGCATGGAGTCTCCCTCCATGAGTATATGGCTCTGGTATGACAGGAGGTGCATCAGTGACTGAGGGAGAGACTATCTCATGAACAACCCCACTCCGCTGTAGGGCAGACAGTGGAGGGGGCTTAACGACAGCATGCAGAGGGGACTATGCCAGAGTGTCAACAGACAGTGGTGGAGCACTGAGAGGCGCTGACTTTGGCTCAGAGGACGCAGAAGGGAAAGACATTATCGGAGAACCAGATGGGGATGCAGACAGAGTGCTGAGCCGTCTTTCAGTGATGGGCGACATGTCAAACACAGGAGAAGAGGGGTCAGAGGAAGGAGCTGAGTCAAGGGGAGGTACCCTAGCAAGACCGGAGGGTGGAACAGCCCCCTCCCACCCGACGGAGCGAGGACATGGAAGAGGGTGGAGCGACATGGGATAGGTTGCGAGGAAAGACGTCTTCAAAGAAGAGGGCATCGCAAGACTTGACAACACGAGCACTATTAGGGTCCCAAAGTGCCAGGATTCAGACATGGCTGAGACCCCGAGGAAAGTGCACATGTGAGTGCTCAGACTAAGTTCATCGTCACGAAGGTCCTCAGGGAGCCAGACGGCAGTAAGGCAACCCTAGACACGGGCAATGCAAAGGTCAGCACGACGACCAAACCAGCATTCAAACAATATGATATGATGTGGGAGGGGACCGTGGGGAACACGATTCTAGACCCACGTCATGTAGGACATGGCTTCAAAAGAGAAAAGGGGGAAAAGGTCAAACGCATTGAGAAGGGTACGCACACCATCACCAAGAGTCATGTACCAGCGTTCAAACACGTCGTTTTGCTGAGGCATGTAAGGAGCCGTAGTTTTGATGCTCACACCTCATGACAAGAGAAAACGAGAGGTAGGACTAACAAACTCACCGCCATAGTCACAACAAAAGTCACGAAGATGACGACCACAAGCAAGTTCAGCCTGGGAAAGCCAGGACTCGAGAGTGTAGCAAACATCACTTTTCTACTTGAGAGGAAAGACCCAACGTATGTGAGAGAAGTGATCACTTAGGCAAAGAACGTAATGACCAACCCCCTCAATAGCCTCATGAGGAAGAGGCCCCATGACATCAGCATGTAGCAGGTCGAGAGGATGAGACGTACGAGACTCAGAAGTGGAGAAAGGAGACCGGTGCATTTTATCCTGAGCGCAGTCAAGACAGTCAAGGGGGCAAGGTGCAGCAAACGTAGCAGCATCAAGGCCATCTGCTGGAAGCACACAAAGAAGGCTGTCAATGGCAGTAGTATGGATATGACACAAGCGGCGATGCAACAGCTATGCATGTGCAGAGGAAAGGGAGCAGCATGCACGTGGCAGCAGTGGCAAGAGCGGGCATGAAGGTGGGAATGCGGAAAAGGCAACTACAGCGTGTGCCCTACAGGAGAGTGCGGCCAGATGTGCAGTGTGAGACAGAGGCAATGTCACGACTGGAAGAGAAGTCCATGCCCCGGTCGTCCAGTATCGTAACAGAGAGGAGACTGAGCTCAAGGGATGGAATGTACAAGACCTCTGGCAAGAACAGTTCCCCCCAAGGCCGACAAAGCGCGCAACACCAACACCTTGAACAGGTAGCGACTGATCAGAGCCAGTGCAAACAAAGGCCACCGAACCAAGAGGAACAAGGGTAACAAAGGAGGAGCGCGACAAAGTCATGTGGTGGGTAGCTCCAGAGTCAAGAATCCAAAGCCACTCAATGCACAAACAGTGGAGGAGTCACAACTCACTACGACAAAGGCGGTGTGCGGTGGGAAGCGCCGACCACACTTAGCTTGACAGCGGGACAAGTGCACAGACTGCCATTCCTCAATCCACGGAACATCAGTAGGAGGACACCTAAGAACATGACCGGACGCAGGACCACGCAACTCCCCATCAATGACACACGCAAGAGGCTTTGAGCCAGAGGGCTCACTCTCACCTCCCTCATCACGAAGGTGACGCTGGTGGAAGGCACGAGAAAGCGTATCGTCCAACTGACGCTCGTCCTTGGGCAGGTCAAGAGTAATGACAACGCCGGCGGAGGGACGAAGGAGCGGGTGGGATGGAGATGCCCAGGCGGGAGGAGAGTAGGTGCCACATTGGGGGCCATAGAAGACTGGCCCACCATACCTCGGGGACCAACCCTAGGGGTAAGAAAGTGGAGGCGGAGCGACAGCCGTGTTGTAGGCAGCGGCCTAGGTGGTGACAGGGGTGCTGTGGCCCATCGCAGCAGTGGAAGTGGCAACACCAGAGGTGCTCCCTGACCCCCTATAGGATCGCGCCCAGTGTGCACGCATGGCAGAGGCCAGACGCTCATTGTCCGGTGGCGTTGGACACTTTGGTGCACAATGAACGACGGCGCCACAATTCCAGTATATGACAGTGCTGGGAGTGGAGGAAGAAGAAGGGTTGCTGTTGGCGCCCTTCCCCTTGCCGCGGCCGGCTTGGCCGTCAAAAGCAGAACCACTGGTACCTTTGCCCCAACCATGACCACGACCACCACCCCCCCCCCCCTTGGTTAAGAAGAGACGTGGCAAAGGAGGAAGGCGAGGAGGAAGAGGAAGAGGGTGATGGGATAGAAGGGAATGTTGTGGTGGAAGCTGCAACAAATGTACGATGGATGCGCTTGTTTTGGAGAGCGCTCCACCAGTCGGTGAAGCGCTGGGAGTTAAGCTCCCAGAGAGCACCAATGCCCAGGGGAGAGTTAGCAGTCACAAGCTCAGCAACAAGTCACTCGAGCTCTGAGGCCTTCACTTCCCTAAAGATGTTGAACAACTCATAGATGAGGTCGTTGACGATAGAGAGAACAGCATGAAGATGTCCATGTGCTGCTTTGCCGAGGTCCATCAGAAGGCAAATTCTGTGGGGCCAGTAGGCATCCGCAGTCTCATTAGCACAAATCGAGAGCACGTTGAACTTTACTGTGAGGACACTCTGTGTGGTGTTCCCACTAACAGTGGTGCGACGCTTGATGAGTGAATAGGTGCCAACAGGCTCAGCAGGTCTGCGGCGGGTAGTGCCAGCATTGTAGGACTCTATCTCATCAGTGAGATCATCAGGTCCAGCGCAAATGAGAGCATGGACAGCACGCGCGGAATCAGCGTCAGTGGGCAGAAAAGGAGTGTTTGCTGAGGGGTTGGGCAAGTGGTAGTACTCCCAGAGCTGTTCACCTTGCACCCAAGCGCTAAAGCGAACCTCCCAAAAAGCAAAGGAGATGTTGAAGGTAAAGTGAGGTGGTGCACAGTCAAAGTCATGTTTGCGTTGTGTGGCTGTGCAAGGGCTTTGTCTGCAGCAGCGCCTGCTGTAGCCGTACCAGCAAGGGAGGTAGAAGTGAGAAAGCCGGTGGTGTTGGATGCGGGAGCAAGAGAGGTGGAAAACGTAGTAGCAATGTCAGCAGCTGCGGATGCGCGAGGAGTGGAGCACAATGCAGGCTGCAGGTGGTTGAGATTATGATCAGTGATGTGATTATCACCCTATTTAGTGTGCAACATTTTTTCTGCAGCTCCCTGTGTAGTGAGGGTTGCTTGAAGAGTAGCATGCTCTTTTTGTAACTCCTCCTGTAGGGCAGCATACTGGTCATCGTGAACCAGCTTGGTGAGTGGGATAAGATTCACTCAAAGACTTTTTTGGAAGAGTTTCCCTTGCCCTAGTGAGCGTGGGAAAGTATGAGAGGACGATGTTCTGCTGGATGGTGCTACACGACAAAGGGTAAAACACACGGACACGGCCAGAGGAGAGAGAGGGAAGAGGATAAGAGGAAGGTGCCCAAGCAACAAGAGGAAGGCAGCTTACCAAGACCAACGGCGGAGGCCAAACAGGGACGGCAATGCAGCTGCTGCTGAATTTGCGATGACCGCAATAGTGAAGGATGCAGAGACGATGAGGCAGGCGACTCCAGCAAGGGCTGCACTTGTGAAGGTGGATACGGCAGCTGCAGTCGTGACTAGGATGTGAATCTGATGGCCAAACGATGAGGATGCAGCTGCAGGGGGCACCTGAGAGGTGGAGGTATGGATGGATGCAATAGCGATGGAGAGAACGGTGGAAGCTGACGCTGCTGCTGTTGTGACAACATCAGTTGCTACTGCGACATGCGTGGCTATGTTGACTGCTGCGGCTGCAAGAGGGCCCTGATCAATAGCAGCGGTGGTATAGGTCTCAACTGTCCTACCAGCAGCAGTGCTGGCATGCGTATGTGCAACACGTGCTGTGGCAACAAATGTGGAGGAGACAGCAGTGCTAGAAACAAGGGCGGCCTCAAGAACAATGAAGATGTCACAGGTTCCACAAGATGAAACAGCAGCCTGAGATGCAGTGGGAGACGCGGCACGACGTGAGGTTGCCTTGGTTGGCTCTGCTGGGGCTGCTGGTGTAGCTGGTACCGCCCGAGCAGGATCTGCATGCTAACTCTGCCAATTCGTCCTAAGGGCAATGGTAGAGCTTACAGGGGACGGAAGATGATGTTGTTTGCATGGCAGTCCCGTTGCTCGTGCATTCTACATGGTTGATGAGTCATCCGATGTAGACTGGCAGTCAGCTATGTACTCAACGGCGTCGGTGCGCGCCTCGTCGTAAGCCGGGTTGTAGTCCTCTCCTGGATAGAATCCTGGACTGTCACAGCGACGGCGACGCAACCACGCCTTGATCCCTGCCCGATCTCCTTCCTCCTTGCCTCGTGCAATTTGCTCGTAGAAGCGCTCCCATTCACTATAGCCCCTTGAAGAGGTGAGGGCTGGTTTCGCCTACGGCGATGAAGCCAGGCTGGCAGAACAAGCCGCACATGTGGCCACTGCTTCTGCTTCAGGGTAAGGAGAAGTAGTGCACAATGCTCCAATGTGCAGACAGTTAAGAGTGGTGCTGTCGAGAGCTGTGAACTGCGAGATGATGTGATGTGAGACTGTTGTGGCAGTAAAACACGGCACAAAGGTGCAATGAAACAGCGTAGTCAGAGAGACCGAGACGGGGGAGCTGCGAAGCTGAGAACTGTGGGCCTGCAGCTGACGCCCCAAGGTAGAGTGCCGTGGCGAGTGCTGCTTTGCTCAATGGTTGTGGTGCTGTGGAGCTGCGGATGAGCAAGCCGTTTGAGGTCACAGCAGATGAAAGAATGTAAGAGCAGCCAAGAGTTTTGTGACCAAGAACTGACAGGAACGGCATTGATGTGGGCAGGAGAGGTGCTGGGCAGCGGATCGAGTTGCGAGGTAGCCAAGAGTGGTGCCGCTGAGAACTGCGAGCTGCAGATTGCAGTGTCGTAGTGGTGTAGATTTTCAACACTATGAGACGAGGTGCTGATGGTGGTGCTGGACAGCACGCCCGCACAGCGCCGTAACGACACGGTTGTTGAGCTGCTGAAGTGTGGAGAAACAACAGGGCCGAATGTGTCAAGACCCTAAAACTGCGGGACCAAGAGCTTTGGGCTTGCAGCTGAAGCGCCGAGCTAAAATGACATGGCGGGTGCTGTGGTGCTCAGCTGCTACAATGCTGCATAGCTGTGAGCGTCAATGTGCTAGGCCGAGAGTGGCAATGGACACTATTGCTGCAACGACGTAGTGCTGTGGAGAAGCAAAACCTGCGGGTGGCTCAGATACAGTGTTCTATCTGTACAATGAGACACAGATGTAGAACCCGATGTGATGGCTAGATCGCCACTCCGCACGACACGCCACGTGTCTAAGATTTGTTCAAGGGAGGGACGGTTCCCTCTTGCTCTGATACCAGTAGGTAATGGCAAGACGCCGACATGTACCATAGTTATTTTTGATTTCGCCTCCTAAAATAATTTTGAGGGTGTAGTCTTGATTCGCCCCCTCTTCGAATTAGTTTATGGTTTTCTAATAGGGTGAAATAGGTCAGCTCTGTATTTCTGAATTTGTCTGCTGAGGCCTGTTTTTTATAAGACAGATCTGGTTCAACCTCGGGCGAGCGTGACCTCTGACATCTTTCGGAAGACCAAATCTGCAAACGGATTCACGACAACGGTCGACAGTGGCGCGTCGACTGTTGCACACGTGATTTCGTTTGCATCCTTCTTGCCGGTTGGGTGCACGTCTCTCCCGTGTTGCCTGGCTGTGCGTGTCACGATGCAGCGTAAAGGCACTGGAGTTCCACGCCATCGCGCCATCGGCTCACCAAAGAGCAGCACAATGGCAACCCTACGTTCATTCTTCGACAAGGTTTTGCCTGAGGAACACCACGAAGCATGGCACGTGCGCTGGCAGCACCCAAGCCAGCAGCTCCTCCAAAGACCCGACGTGGGCCTGGAAGGCCCAGGAAGCATCCTTTGGTGCTTCCTCCTTCGGTCAATCCGTCCAAGGTGACTGTGCCCACCCAGGATGACGAGTAGCATGGCAATCCGCACAAAAGCATCCACGAGCGTCTCCCACGCTGCAAGGGAAGACGCGTTGTCTTCTCTGATGATGAGTCGGAGCCAGAAGAAGAGGCAGGAGCTGATGCAGACAGCACGTCAGCTGACGAGGCAGACCCGGTGCTGACGTGCAGCAGCGAGGCTGGACCGTCTTGTGTTGACGACAGACGCCAAGCTGTCGAACGCGCAGCGTTGGAGGTGCTGCTTGACGAACTCCAAGAAGATGAGGTGGCCGATGCAGCGGCAATCGTCGCTGACGCAATCATGGACGCACTGCAACTCCCGCCACAACCGCCATCTCCCGCCACCTCATCATCTACCGAGTCAACTGCTAATCGTGGCCGCTACATGGATTGGTATGGGCTGGGACATGTGCCCATCATCCATGCCGCCGTCGTGCGCTCCGGGAGCATCGTCAAAGCGATACATCACCTCCGCACCACGTACCGCCTCCCACATCAGCCGTCCATTTACGAGAAGTTGGCACCATCCACGGTCCGTGGATGGTACGAGCCTGGTTCGACAAGGCTGCGGTCAACTTACGTTCCGGCCCTGAATCGCTCGCCGGAGATGCCCATCAAGGAAGTGGCAAAAGCCGAGTCGCGTGTGCAGGGGAGTCGTGGATGCAATTCCTACTTCTACGAGCACCCCGAACTCAAGAATGAAATTGTGCGGTCGCTGATCCGCATGCGCGAAGCCGGCACACCCCTCTCCAGCATCACAATTCGCAAGAAAGTTCAGGCAATTTTGAGGGGGCGCGGCGTGATGACGATCGACGGCAAGGATGTCACGCAGCTGTTTTGTCGCAGCTGGTGCTGCAAGTTCATTGCGGACGAACTCGCATGGTCATGGCGGTGCGGTACGATAGCTTCGCAGAAGCTGCCAGATGATTGGGGGCAGCCCGCCAAATCCATGTTTAAGAGGGCCGTGTTTCTCATCGGCGTGAACCGCATCCACGACTTCCTCGTCGTGAATGCGGATCACACCGGTGTGCACCTTGTCATGGAGCCGAGGTACACCTACGCTCCAAAGGGGTCGAAGGAGGTGAGGGTGCGCTGGAAGGAGGACAAGCGACAGGTCACGGCCGTCATCGCATCTTCCCTTGATGGCGAGACACTGCCGATGCAAGTGATTTGGACGGGCAAGATGAATGCATGCCATCCTCGTGGCGAGGACAGCAACTACGTGCTGCGCAACCTCAGATGACACTTCACTCACACGCCCAACCATTGGGCAAGCGTGGAAACCACTGAGTGGTTCCACATGATCCTCAAACCCTACTTTATTGATAAGTGCAAGCATCAGCGTCTCTTGCCGGAGCATGCACGACTTCTGCTGATTCTCGATGCATGGCGTCCGCATGCTTTTGAGTCCTTCTGGTCATGGGTCGCAGAATGGTTCCTGTGGGTTGTGCTATTGTACATCCCCGTGGGATGCACATCAAAGTTGCAGCCAGCGGATGTGGGTCTGCAGCGTCCGTTCAAAGCAGAGGTGTCCACCGCGTACAGCTCGTGAGTTGGAGAGCGCCTGTCCGAGAGTGACAACATCAACCTTGGCATGCGCCACATCAAGGATGCCGCTGTCGGCTGAATGATGCGTGGGTGGGGGCACCTTCGCACGAACAGCCAACTCGTCTGCAACGCGTGGTCTGCGAGTGGCTTTACAAAATGCTACGGACCTTCTTTTGCGTCCGCAGCAGCTGCGGACTACTTGACGTTCATGTCCAAACCAGAGATGCAGGGATATGAGGATGATGATTTTGTTGCTTGATGTGAATCTGCCATGGTACTAGTGTAGTTCTTGTGTCAGTAAATCGTTCCTTTACTCTCTTCTCTCTCTCTCTCTCTCTCTCTCTCTCTCTCTCTCTCTCTCTCTCTCTCTCTCTCTCTCTCTCTCTCTCTCTCTCTCTCTCTCTCACACACACACACACGCACAAACACACACACACACACATTCGCTTTGACTCACGATCTCGCAACTTGTGTTGTCCACTTGCATGCCAAATCCCTCTCATGTCACGCAAGTAGCAGTGACAACCACCAAACGAATTCAGCGAACATGAGCCAATCCCAGAAAAAACCAGTTCTTTATAGCAATCACAACACGTAGACTATCCAAGTTCTCAACAAGTACAGTGACTTGCCACCAATAAACAAACGTATTCATTTTAACACAAATAGTTTTCAACTTGTAGCCGAATAAATGAATCTTCGCCTGCCAATAATTGTTTAACAACAACATCAAAGATCAGTAGGGTACTCTATTAATCTGTGTGCCATATCCTACTCCTCTGTATGTCCTTGGGTGCGCAGGGCATGGTGATCCCAAGATGGGTGGCGACACGCACTGAGACCACATGCTCATCTCATGTCATCATTCTCAAGTCGCGTGACCTCCCTCGGCCTGATCCCATGTCCTCCACTCTCATCGGCCGCGAAGACCTGTTTCAGCCTGTTAACCTCCTTATAATATTGTGCTGCAGACATAGTTGAATTTTTCTCTCGATGCATGGTGCCTTCTATGCTACTCGATGAACATGAGATTATCTGGGTTCACTTTAGGTTTGTTTTGGTGGTGGGAACCTAGAACTGGGAAAATACTTGGAGGAGGGTTTTTAGCGAACCAGGTGGATGGGTTCGCTTTCGCCCTGCGAAGCGAACAAGTGCGGCCGGCAAGCTTCGCTCGCCGACCGCGCCGAGCGAAGCACGTCTAGCGTGCTTCGCTCCCCCCCTCTCTTGTCTGTTCGATCTTAGGACTTAGGCTGTGGCCGAACCCCGTGCGCCATGGAAACTTGGAGCTAGCTCACTCTGTAGTCAATCATTT
>SZWC01002354.1:210094-228389 GCA_023375785.1 Penium margaritaceum | reverse complement strand
CTCTCTCTCTCTCTCACTCCCTCCCTCCCTCCCTCCCTCCCTTTCTATTTCTCCCTCCCCCCTTTTTTAAGCTTGAGCTAGAATCTTAGAAACCATGCTGGTTCAGGCCTGGCTTTCTGATGAATGTTATCATGTACACTTAACACAAAATGTTAATACAGTGAGCATGCATCTTAAGCTTCTAGATAGGATGTTTCATTTCTCTTCATGGAATAGGGGGGAAATTAGTGCATGTAGTGCATGTGCTTGATGAGTGATTTTAGTGCACCATGTGTGCGAAGATGAAAGAAAGTACTGGTTTCATGCCCATCGTTGACACGCGGCGATTCCTGAAGTCACTGATTTTTGGGGGTACCATCATCGCCCCAAATCGTCACATAGCCACAAGCTGAGCCAAAATCAGCACGCCCTTCAATATCTTTCCTTCTCACTAACAGCATGAGTCACCTTCATTGTGGAGCTTGACTTTTGGAAGTGCTAGTGGCTGGTGCAGTGGATAGTTTTGGAATAATTTCAGGCTATGTCGTATATCCTCTTTTCAGAATACTTCAATCATTGCGTAGCCTCTCATGTTCTGGAACCTTTTCTTTGGTAACAGTTTTTTCACCTATTGAGCAGCTAGTTTGCAGCGGAATTTCTTGCTGGAACACTGCCAGATTTCTGGGTGGTTGTCAGAGGGTCCAGAGGTGGTCTCACATGTAGGGAGATGGGGGGAAGGGCACTGCGTGGAGAGTAAGAGGATTGCTACTCAAATTATCATCTGAGGAATGCTTTCTCAAGCTAAAAAATCCTCCAATTTACTCTTTTTTTCATGTAGCTAAAGGTACACTTGTGTACGGTCAGTTTGCAGCAGAAGGATTCCATGTTGGCTGAAATGTTCCCTTCTACCCGGTAATGGGATCAAAGTCCACTTTCCAGTGGGTTGATTAATTTGATGCCAAATCCATTCTTGAGAACTTCCCAACAGGAAAGGAGAATTCCTCACAGAAGTTGAAACATGATCCAGCTCATTTTTACACATCAAATTTGCGGATAACACAGATCATGTGTGAAGCAAATTAATGGCACACAAACATACCCTAAACTGCATCAAATGTCCTTTGCAGTGATCTATGCATCGTCTCTTGTGTTGCTGCATGTTGGAGAACGTGTTCACATGTCTTGTTTTCTTGTCTTTTCTTCACTTATAATCAATTTCATTATCTCATCTTTTCTTGTATGCTTCATGCTTCACCGTGGTATACAAAAAGTGAAAGAACAGTGCACCTTACTTGAATTTATCCACCCAAAGCAGTAGCAGGAACAACAAAGAAGATGGCTATGTTGGGCTGGCTTGTGCTGGATGGAGTTGCACAGGTATTGAAATCATATGGGTCCTATAAGTACACGTAGATCACCAGCACAGCAAGAGAAAGAATATTGCCAGAATCCCTCTGCAACACTGTCAATCGACATAAACTCCGTTTGCTGGGGATGAGAAGTAGGAACAACGCCAGTGGCTGTAGCAGCTCGAGCATCTGCCATGACACTAGATCTGACCGCACCCTTGTCTTAGGGAAGTTTCTTAACCCCTGAGGTAGCCATTAACACTGGAAAGTCGGTTTCATAAAATGAGAAGGAATTATGCTGAAAGTGCAGATTCCATAACCATTTCTTTCTTGGAGGGCAACTTCATGGACGATCTTCCCCAATCGAGGGGAGGGAGAGGCAATAAGTCCCTCATCCACTTAGGGCCACCCCTCCTTTCATCAAGGCTAACTCACCTGTCCTGCCTTCCTGTGGAGTTTTTGGTCCCTGTAAGAGAATAGGGAGGGAAGATGAATGCATCCTGCACCCATCCAAGGATGAACCAGGGAAGGAGGAGGAGTACATCTCTCTACATTCCCTTGGGATTTCCACCTCCTGTAAGGGAGGGATGGATGAAAACATCCCCCTTACCTCACTTTGCATTATAAACAATCCAAGAGGAGAAGGGTGGTTCAACTCCCTCTCTCCCTATTTCATGCAATGGGTGCTGGAGGAGACATCAATGCAAGATGCTCTCCCTTTGTTGGCACTACTAGTTCATGAGAGGAGAGGGAGAGGGACTGAGCACTTTCTCCTCCCTTCTCTCATGCCTGAGACGAGAGACAGACGAGGGGATTTTTACCCCTTTCCAGTGGCATAGTTAGCACCTAAAGAGGAGATCTATAGAAGAATTTCCATCTCTTTGTGTACAGAAGAGGAAGGATAGGGGAAGTGTGAGTTTTCCCCATTGCTCCTGATGGATATGACAGTGCCAGAAAGTGACAACAATAGGTTGCCCGATAAAAATCATCTGGCATGACAGCTGCATAGAGGATGTTTCACAGGTTCCAACGTACTTTACGGAACTCGATACGGAGTCCGTTTGAGTGAGATATGGATTTCCAAAGTTTGGAGATCATGGGTCGGGTTCAAGTGACGACCTGAGCACTTTGAGCTCAAAAGGCGGCAGGATTATTGGCCAGGACGGCTGAGAGCGGCCTTCAAGGAGAAAAGGCGGCTGGAGGACCTCCAAGAGACTTCAAGGAAGGTGCAAACCACGATTGTTGGTCGTCCAAGTTGTGTGAGACATAATTCTCTTGTGTGACAAGGTGGTTGCCGCTCATCCTGCTAGGCTAGGAGAGTGTGCTAGAGGGTAGACTTTGACAGAGTGTATCTCAGTGCTCCCTAGGCCAAATGAGGCATATAAGGGCTTGTTAGAAATCTGTGACAATATAATTTCTCACTCAAGAGTCTATTCAGACATTCGCGTCCTCTGCAAACCTACATTTTCTTCCGTAATTTCTGTCTGTGCAACCTTCAACCCACTCTCACAAACAGCTGGTCCTGCCTAGGCGGCTCTTTGTGAGCCTGATCACCTCCCTGAGGGCTGCCCCAGTTTCCATCAGTGGTATCAGACCTAGAGCAAGGCTTTGTCTCATCCTTGAGGAATTCCTTGCACCCTGTTGTGTGAGAGAGCCGTTTGTGGGCTGAACGTTGCACTACCATGGCGACATCCGCTTCTGTGGTGGCCGGCGTCAATATCGCCAAGTTCGAAGGCAAGAACTTCTTCAACAGGAGCGACAACATAAAGATGGTGCTGATGGAGAAGGGTCTCTGGAGCTAGGGGGATGAGAGGGAGAAGGAACCAGAAGAAAGCTCCCTGTCCCCTGTCGAGGCCCGTACCTACCGCGAGAAGCGTGACCGCGCCCTCGCAACCATCTACCTCCACCTCGCCGAACTGTAGCAACTCCTCGTCCGTGGCATCCTCACGCCAAAGGAGGTTTGGAAAAAGCTTGAGTCCACTTATGCTTCCAATTCAATCCTCATGAACATGCAGCTTCGTCGTCGCTTTCACACTGTGAAGATGGATGAGTCCGGATCCATGATTGACTACATCAACATGGTGAAGTCTCTCTCTGACCAGCTTGCTGCGATTGAGGACCCTATCAAGGAGCGTGTGCTCATTCTAACCATCTTCTTTGGCCTTCCTAGCAGCTACACTCCTCTTATTGTTGCCCTGGACCAGTGTGGCAACAAGCTCTCCCTCAATGATGTGGAGGAGAGCCTGCTGTTTGAGAAGGAGCAGCGCAAGGGAGAGGAGGGCGGAAGCGGACTGGACGTCGCTCTCATCACCAACTTTGGACATGGGGGCGGTGCTACATCAACCAGGAGCAATGGTGGAGGAGGGAAGAAGAAGGGGAACTGCCACTACTGCAAGAAGCCGGGCCATTGGGCGCGCGAATGCCAGAAGAAGAAGGCGGACCTTGCGGCTAGAGTGGGAGCGGGAAAACAGTCCGACGCTTCTGCGAACGCCGCAGATTGGGAGAGTGGATTCGTGACAACCATCCGAGTCCTGCACGTCTCTGACAACACCGCCCTCTTCTGGATCATTGACTCAGGAGCCACGCGGCACATGACGTGTCACCGGGAGTGGTTCGTTGTCTACACCGTCATTGAGCCTCGTCGGGTGTAATGGGGGACAACCATGTGCAAATGGCAGTTGGGGAGGGTGAGATTGTGTTTTGTGCTTCCATTGAGGGTAAGCACGTGGAACATCGTGTGAAGGGGGTGCTCCATGTTCCGGGGCTGGCAGCTAACCTCCTCTCTCTCTCATCTCTCATCTCCAAGGGCATGCAGGTTTGCTTTGAGAATGGTGCCTGTACCATCTCTGCCCATGCAGGTGGTGTGCTTGCAAAAGCGAACAAGGAGGATGGTCTTTACCGCCTTTACATGGCATCGGAGAAGGAAGCCGAATCATCGTTGGCGGCGAGAGAGGGAAAACACAACATCGGCCTGTGGCACCGCCGGCTCGGTCATCTCGGCTTTGGCACCATCATCTCCATGCAGCAGATGGTCCGCGGCCTGGAGCTCAAGGGGGTGAATCAGCCTAGTGCATCGGCTTGTGAGAGTTGCATTGAAGGGAAGCAAGCCCGCGCTCCTTTCACGGGGGAGGGGAAGGGGGCGGCTGATCTTCTCTCACTCGTTCCCTCTGATTTGTGCGGTCCCATGCCATCACAATCCTTGTCCGGCAAGTTGAAATTTGTCACGTTCATTGATGACAAGTCGAGGAAGATGTGGGTGTTGTTCCTGGCTGGAAAGGATGAGTGCTTTGATGCTTTCAAGGAGTGGATTGCTGCTGCACAGAATGAGAGTGGCAGGCGGTTGAAGGTGCTTCGCACCGATGGTGGAGGAGAGTACCTCTCCAACGACTTCTGCACCTTCCTCAAGCGTCGCGGGATCAAGCACGAGGTCACCCCACCTAGAACACCGCAGCTGAATGGCAGTGGCTGAATGCGCAAACCGCACGCTCATGGAGCGTGTTCGCAGCATGCTCCAAGACGCGGGGCTCCCGCCAACCTTCTGGGCGGAAGCGGTCAANGATTTGTGCGGTCCCATGCCATCACAATCCTTGTCCGGCAAGTTGTACTTTGTCACGTTCATTGATGACAAGTCGAGGAAGACGTGGGTGTTGTTCCTGGCTGGAAAGGATGAGTGCTTTGATGCTTTCAAGGTGTGGATTGCTGCTGCACAGAATGAGAGTGGCAGGCGGTTGAAGGTGCTTCGCACCGATGGTGGAGGAGAGTACCTCTCCAACGACTTCTGCACCTTCCTCAAGCGTCGCGGGATCAAGCACGAGGTCACCCCACCTAGAACACCGCAGCTGAATGGCAGTGGCTGAATGCGCAAACCGCACGCTCATGGAGCGTGTTCGCAGCATGCTCCAAGACGCGGGGCTCCCACCAACCTTTTGGGCGGAAGCGGTCAATACCGCCGTGTACCTGAAAAACCGAAGCCCTACGCGCGCCGCGCCGCTGATGACACCGAAGGGGGCGTGGACAGGACGCAAGCCAACAGTGACGCACCTGAAAGTCTTCGGGTGTGGCGCATTCATGCACGTGCCTACCGACAGCCGTAACAAGCTAGACGCAAAGTCGGTGAAGGTCGCCTTCCTCGGCTACGACACCATGGGATACCGCCTGTACAACCTTGCCGCACGCAAGATCATCCGCAGCCGTGACGTGGTCTTCCAAGAGGAACTGAAGGGCTGGACTTGGAGCCCTATGTCGGCAGTTCCGCTTGCTCCCGCACTTGTACCAGAAGTGGGAGAAGTACCAGTAGCAGAAGAGGGCAGTGCGGAAGATGGCGGTGACAGCGGCAACGACAAGGAGGTGGAGGGAGCTGAGAAGGAGAAGGAGCTGGCAGCGGAATCTGATGAGGAGGAGCAGCAAAGCAACGCATAGCAGCTGCCAAGACGGTCCGCACACCTCAAAAAAGGTGCAAAGGACAGTGGGGAGCCGCTGAGGCAATCCGAGCACCTCGCAAACAAACAGAGGCCGCTAGAGGAGCTGGTGAACTTGTGCACCGTTCCACCACCAACGGAGTCGTCTGACCTCTAGCTTGTCTTCCTCACAGTCACCGATGAACAAGCCACATTTGCTGAAGCCATGCACAGCGCCGAGGCGGCAGATTGGCGTGGCGCAGCAAATGAGGAATATGGTGCGCTCATGAAAAACGGCACCTGGACTCTCGAGGAGGCTCCACGTGGCAGCCGGGTCATCGGATGCCAGTGGATCTTCAAGCGCAAGCGTGGTGCGGATGGTACGGTTCTCAGGTACAAAGCATGGCTGGCTGCAAAGGGGTATGTGCAGACTGAGGGTGTGGATTACAATGAGACATTTGCACCTGTCGCTAAGTTCCCATCCATCCGAGCGATCCTCATTGTTGCTGCTGCTATGGACTGGGAGGTGCACTAAGTGTATGTGACGTGTGCATTTATAAATGGTGACCTTGAGGAGGATGTGTACATGGAGCAGCCGGAGGGGTATGTCGCAGAAGGGAAGGAAGGTTTGGTGTGCAAGCTTGTGAAGGCCCTCTACGGCCTGAAGCAAGCCCCACGAGCATGGTACCACAAGATGGATGAGCAGCTAGTTGGCCTTGGCATTGTGCGCAGTGAAGCAGACCATGCTGTCTATGGGCGCACACAAGAGGCAAACCAGATCATCATCTTGCTCTATGTTGATGATCTGCTCATTGCATCTGACTCCAAGTCTCTTTTGGACGATGTGAAGCAGTCCCTTGCTGCCAGGTTTGACATGAAAGACATGGGAGAGCTCAGTTACGACCTTGGCCTTCAGATCAAGCGCGACCGGCAGCAGCAGACTTTGGAGTTGTCGCAGAGCACGTACGTGAGCGACATCATCAAGCACTTCAACATGGCAGGAGCGCACAAAGCAACAACACCACTAGAAGTGGGAGCAAAGTTGAGCATGACGCAGACTCCCCGCGGCATGCAAGAAAGCAGCCGCATGGAAGCAGTGCCGTACCAAGCACCAGTTGGAAGCCTCATGTATGCAGCAGTCGGCACGCGCCTCAACATCAGCCAAGCAGTGGGAGTGTTAAGCAAGTTTTGCACGAATCCGGGCGTGCCGCATTGGGAGGCGGTCAAGCGCGTGCTGCGCTACCTCGCCAGCAGCAGCAGCCTTTGCCTCACCTTCAACGGCAACAACAGTCCCATTCTCATCGGCTACACTGATGTAGATTGGGGAGGTGACCTGGACACAAGGAGTTCAACCAGTGGGTTTATGTTTGTGCTCGGGGGAGGTGCAATCAGTTGGAGGAGCAAGAAGCAAGAGTGTGTTGCCCTCTCCTCCACCGAAGCAGAGTACATCGCCCTCAGTGAAGCAGCAAAGGAAGTTGTGTGGCTGCATGCGCTGCTAGCAAGCCTTGGACAGCAGCAGACCACAGCCACCACCATCTACTATGACAACATGAGCGCCATTGCTCTCACGAAGAACACCGTGTTTCACGCCCGCACCAAGCACATCGACTTGTGGTACCACTTCATCCGCGAGCTCATGGCAAAGCAGGTGGTGCAGATCAAGTTCTGCCCTTCAAGCATGA
The DNA here is from genome assembly GCA_023375785.1 of Penium margaritaceum. Taxonomy (NCBI): domain Eukaryota; kingdom Viridiplantae; phylum Streptophyta; class Zygnematophyceae; order Desmidiales; family Peniaceae; genus Penium; species Penium margaritaceum. Next base: position 220,982 of record SZWC01002354.1, on the reverse strand, counting down.
TGCTCGCAGACTTCCTGACCAAGCTGCTGGCAGAGCACCGCTTTCAGCATTTGAGGGGACAGTGCGGACTTGTGTGATTTTTATTCTTGCAAAGTGGGAGAATGATGGATATGAGAGTGCCAGAAAGTGGCAAAAATAGGTTGCTCGATAAAAATCATCTGGCATGAGAGTTGCATAGAGGATGTTTCACAGGTTCCAACGCACTTTACGGAACTTGATACGGAGTCCGTTTGAGTGAGATATGGACTTCCAAAGTTTGGAGATCATGGGTCGGGTTCAAGTGACGACTTGAGCACTTTGAGCTTAAAAGGCGGCAGGATTATTGGCCAGGACGGCTGAGAGCGGCCTTCAAGGAGAAAAGGCGGCTGGAGGACCTCCAAGAGACTTCAAGGAAGGTGCAGACCACGATTGTTGGTCGTCCAAGTGGTGTGAGACATAATTCTCTTGTGTGACAAGGTGACTGCCGCTCATCCCGCTAGGCTAGGAGAGTGTGCTAGAGGGTAGACTTTGACAGAGTGTATCTCAGTGCTCCCTAGGCCAAATGAGGCATATAAGGGCTTGTTAGAAAGCTGTGACAATTCAATTTCTCACTCAAGAGTCTATTCATTCATTCGCGTCCTCTGCAAACCTACATTTTCTTCCGTAATTTCTGTCTGTGCAACCTGCAACCCCCTCTCACAGACAGTTGGTCCTGCCTAGGCGGCTCTTAGTAAGCCTGATCACCTCCCTGAGGGCTGCCCCAGTTTCCATCAGCTCCCTCTCTTGTGGTGCCTGAGGATACCCCTGGCAAGTTAGGAGGAGCACTAACAAGAAAGAGTGGGTTCCGGGGAGGTTGTTGGTCTTCCCAGCATGGAATCCACAAGGAAGCATCTTGAAAGTATTGTTCAGTGATTTTTTTGGGTGAGAAAACTGCAGGATGGAGATCTTGGATCCCTTCTTGGCACTCTCTCGTCTTTTAGTGTTTTTGCTTGATTGCGAGGCTTCTCACGCCTAGCGGGTTTTCTTGCGTGCCACAATGGAACCCCCCTTTCTTATTGTTTTTCAGTTCTTAGAGCGACCAGCTCCAAAGAAAAATCACTATTTTGAGTTTTTCACCTTCATTGAGCATGCTTGTGATGGTGTTTTCTTCGCTCATCCATTGTTGGTTTTTTTGGGGGCAAGGGGTGAAACCTGCACCAGAAACAAGACAGACATGAGTCTGCTAGTCTCGTAGAATCAGAAGTAACCAGACGTGCTTCAAACTCCTCTTTCTACAGAATAACATTTGGCTGAATTTGGATTGATTGTATTTGGTTTTTTGTGCAACATTACACAAAGCTTGTAATGCATGTTTAACGATAAAAAGCAACTGAAAGAACTTCACGAGATGCTACCCTTCACCAAATTTTGAGATTTTCCCTAAGGAAATTTCTGGCCTTAGCTCTGGCTCTCCATCTTCAACTCTAAAACATTGATGTAGATGATCGCTCTTTACTTGAAGTGGTGTATCTGTGAATAATAACTCCTATCTTAGAGGCTGAACTGAATGTGGAACAACTATAGATATAGGAACCTAGCTTGGCGTGGATAAAATTGTTGTTTATGAGCTAGTGGAGCTGAGCTTCTTGAATAGTCTATGGACTTGAGGCTCGTTATGTAAGAAAATGGGTTTTTATCCCTTTGATGATGTAGGGATATACCTCCTTGCAAAGAGGTAAGATTGAAAGTGCATTTATGCTGAAGCTCCCTACTGATGTAAAAGTTTGCTACATCAGTCGGCTGTAAACTGGAGCTCACCAAAGGCAGCTGCGGCTTGCAGGTGTGATGTGGGATCTGGTTTTTGGAGTTATCCATTTTAAAATCCCACAACTTGTGCATTCTGGCGTAAGTTTTGAAAGTGAATAACCAGTAACAGAATTTGGTGCCGTCAAACTTTTTCACGTGTTCAATTTTGATTTTAAAAAAAGGCCGTTGAAGGAACCACATACTTTGCATGGTTTAACGAATTGTTGTGGTCTAAGGAGACACACCCCCAGTCCCTCCCTTGGGAAAAATTGTCAGAGCAGGCACTGATTCTTGTAAGTGCATGGTTCCAAATCCCATTGCTGAGGGTGATGCATTGGTATGAACATGTCCCGCATTTCCCTCGAGCTGATGTTTTGTTCATTCGCTGGGACATCTTGGCTTCAAAATCCCTTACACATGGTGCTTCATACTGGGCAAGCTCAGCATCTTTTTCTGCATTGTTTCTCATGCTATGCTGCTGTAATAGATATTGTAGTACCATCATGTAGTTACGTCCACTCTTAATTCAAAGTTCTTCTAGATTTTAGCCACTGTTGCATCTCTCTGTTCTTGTAACCTTGTTTTATGCTCTTGAACTTGTGTTCGTGCTGATGTGACTGCTTGAAGGTGATTTTTTTCTGTTTCTTGATCAGCGTGTTGTTGAGCACTTATTGGCACTTCTTCTGCCCATCAGTGAGCCAACAAGGAAGATGCTCCAACGTGTTGCACATACTTCAGCCTCCACTGCGGTCGCGTGAGAACTTGCTGCTCCACTGTGTTTGCATATCTTGTTGATGTACTTGCATGACCTACATCTCAGTCATGATTATTTGAAATTGTTCTTGATGGTTGGGTTGTCTTGAAGTGAGTGTGGATAACCAAGAGAAGGACCAGATCGGTTGTCAAGGCTTGCATGCCCCTTCATTTCTGCTAGCAGATTTCCATCCGTGTGTGATTGATGGTTCTCATGGTTTGATTTCCTTGCCTTGGTAAAGTGTTTTCAGTTGGAGATGATACTCACGAGGAAAAACAATGGTCACTTATGTGCTCAAAAGCAGTGTGACCTAATTTCAGACCAGGATAACTCCCGGGTGCTCTGATACCATGTTTGAATGTTGTAGTGGCAAGGGGAAATACCTGCACCAGGATTTAGAAACGCGGGATTCTGCTAGCTTCATAGAATTAGAAGTAGAAATATGTACTTCCAAACCCTTTATTGGGTTTGGTGCCTTGTTTGAAACTGCACTTAGCTTGTAGTACACATTCAAATATGAGCATTGACTGAGATAGCTTCACTAGATTGTGCCATGTATCAACTACTGTACTTCACCATAGGAAAGGCTCTGGCCTTAGCTCCAGCTCTCCATCTTTTGCTTCACTATTTTGGTATGAATTAGCCCTATTGATATGAAGTGGAGCAGCTGTGAAGAATAACTCCTTATGTAGAAGCTGAACTGAATGTGGGACAAATCCAAGTCTTTGAACCAGACTTTGCATGGATCAGTTTTTTTCCTGATGAGATAGTAAAGCTGAGCTTCTTAAGTAATCAATGGTCTTTAGGCTGGTGATGTAAGCGAATGAGTTTGTACCCCTTTGATGATGTAAGGATGTACCTCCTTGCAAAGAGATACACTTCAAGGTGCATTTTTGCTGAAGCTCTCTGCCAAAGCTCCTTACTAATTTAGTGAAGAGGGACTTAAGAATGTAGAAGTACCCCTTGGTAGGGGCTTCAGTATTGGGAGCCAAAACTTACTACTAAAAGGATATTCCATTACCTCTAGACTTGAGCATGGATCTCAAAGATGGTAAACAATGCCGGAATGGTCAGTCCAAATGAGCTAAACTATGTAAGAAATTGACCTGTGAGTTGCAAATTGAGTGTCTGATTTCCAACTCCCCCTTGATCAATGAACAGTGAATGTGTAATTGACGAGGAAATGTGGAGGTTGTAATTCTTAGAAAACAAGAGGGAGGAACTGCTGTAACATTTTTTTCAACGTTGCTGAGTTTAGGGTAGTGTTGATGAGATATGGCAGATTTTCCTTCCTTTCATGGTTAATCATTGCACTTTATTGAAGATAAAATGAGTACACAAAACCAACGGTCTTGATTTTGTCAGAATCGGAGTTGAAACGGCCAAGAACCAAAACATTGAATTTTAGGTAGATTTTGTGGCTCGGAGTTGAGCTAGCCTGGACTTGTCCTTCGAGAAAAAAGTTTGCACTACTTTTGCTTTTGGAATAAAGGGCAGGTTGCGCGTGTTTTCTACACAGGAAATCATGTGTAGCTACTTCAACTCCGGACCAAGCTCATGGCTTGCTATGGGCCATGTCGGTTTGTTTTGTGGATCCGGGCATGGCCACATGCACTGGCAGCTCAAGCAACCGGTAAACATGCCCAAAAGGGCGTGTTTGCCTGTGAACATGCCGTTTTTTTATTGCCAACATGCCATTGTGCAAGACCCGCTTGAGCAAAAAAGAGCCTTGCTTGGCTGGACAGGGCTCGAAGACGAGCTTTTTGAGTGCTGAAAACATGCTGTTTTGACTGCTGAAAAAAGAAAGAAGAAAAAAACATAGAAACTGCCTTTTAAGCTCAAGGAGTTCAGACTGCTTAAGATTCAGTTGATTGTTGATGCCGGTCATGTAGAAGCTGTGAGGATTCTCATACTTACACAAGTCATTGTTGGAGTCCAAAGAAGACACCACCAAGAACATCATAATGTTGGAGTGTGCCCAGTGAGTGTTGGTGAATGTTGAGGATGACATGATACTGAGAAGTGTGATGATTGCAGCTGCAACCAAGGAGATCCTCCCCTTGGAGCTTGAATGTGTTAAACATGTTGCCCCTTGTTCAATGTTGTAGGACAGATCAGGAATAAAGTGCCCCTTGTGGAGGTTTGACCCCTAGATCCATTGTACGGTGACACAACTATGCTCTATCTCATGTGAGATATGACCTGTGAGTAAACCATGTGGGTGAATAGTTTTTTTTCTTCCATTTTGTTGATTTGGCCAAGTGAGAGGTCATGAGTATGATTCTGGCCCCATGAACATCTTGGTTGTTATGGAAGCTTCCAAGAATGAAAGTGAGAAACTTGGAAGCTACATGGTTGTTCTGTCACCTTGGCAACAGGATGCTTATTAGTCGAGCCCACAGCGCAAGTCCATTGGTGGTGTGGCTGGGTCAGACCAAGTTCAAGAATGTGCTTTTGAGTTATAGGACTGGACAGACAGCTATAAAAGGACTTTTCTTGCATACTGATCCGTTAACCCTTGCTTGATGCTTTCTTACGTATTGAAGATTTGGGACTTTCTTGAGATGTAATGCTAAGGCGTGAGTACTCTTCAATGTCAAGGAAATGCCTGATTAAGTTTGGGGTGCATGGAACATGCCTGCAAATGAATAAGGGGTAAACAAGCTTTGTGAGCTTTTTCGGTTTTGAAGCTTCTGTGCTAGAGATGGTTACCTTCATGGCTAACAGAATGGAAGTCTCTTTGAGTGATGAAATCAGTACTTATATGATAAACTTCTGATTTCTTAAGGTGTTGTGTCCCGGTCATTTCATTCACATTCAAATACCGTTTTTGAAAGATCTTAAATGTACATGAATCTAAGCCTGATGAGGTTGTTAGGTTGAACGGTCCTACTAGTGACAGCCTCCCCTGAGTCAAGGATGTTGGCCTGAGGGTGAGTGTGCACCCTGGAGGGTCCCTAGCAGTGGCTGGTTCACACCACCAACTCTTTTTGGAGAGACTGAAACTGTGGAGGCAACTGGTTCCAAGGATGGCAGGAAACTGGTCAGAGAGTGAGGCAATAGTTTTGGCCTCAATTGACTGGGAATGAACTCTTGATCAAGGCTCACAAGCAGCGCAATTTTACAGCCACTGATCTAAGCTTTCCAGAACACCAAAGCATGCTAGATTTGAAGCTTCCTAGCAGATTCTATAGCTTCTAGAGTGGCCCTTGGTAGGCTGTCCTTTTCCCACCTAGGAAGGCATCCCTTCCTTCCTCTAGAAGCTTCTGCCCTTTCCTAGATTCCTCAGCTTGCTTCTAGTAGGAGGGAAGGTGTCCAGAAGACCAACACACCTCTAGATGCCTTGTAGGACAAGTCACCCCTTCTAGAAGGTGTGCCACCTTCCTGGACCCTCACCTGGCCTTCTAGAAACTTAAGGAGGAATTTTAGAGTTTGGGCTAGCCTCCTGGCATCTGTTTTCCACCTCCCTTGAGGCAGGACAGAAATTCATCTTGTGGGACTTGAACCCGGGCCCCTGCCTCTATAGGTGGACACCATTAACCACTAAGCCACTTTGGCTTGTCTTTTTGGTGTTACTTTTTGGAGTCACTCCTGCCATGGTGAGGAGCATCACTCCAACAGAGGAGGATAAAAATCCGAGGTTTGATGTAATTTGAAAACATGATCCTTGTCAGATGAGTTGTAATGGACAAGGAATTTGCGGCAAATCATGGTTGAAGGAGACACAACCCCAGTCTCTCCCTAAACCCTTAACCCTAAACTCTAAGGCTATTAAAGGAACCACATAATGTTCAGGGTTAAAAGGAAGTATCGTGGTTGAAGGAGACACACCCCCAGTCCCTCCCTTGGGAAAAAATGGTCAGAGCAGGCACTAGTTCTTGTAAGTGCATGGTTCCACATCCCGTTGCTGAGGTTCCTGCATCGGTATGAACATGTCCCTCATTTTCCTCATGCTGAACATGTGTTCTTTCCCTGGGTCATCTTGGCCTCAGAATCCCTTACACATGCTGCTTCATGCCGGGCAAGTTCAGCACCTTTTTTGGCTTCTTGTATCATGTTTTGCTGCTACAATGAATTTTGTAGTCCCATTATGTAGTTTTGTGCACTCTTCGTAAAAAATCTTTGTGATTTGAGCCACAGTTGCATCTTTCTGTTTTTGCAACCTTGTTTTTGTCAGAAAAAGGCCCCCGGGTGGAGGCAGTTCCAACATGCCCCAACTGGTCTGCACTGGGTGTTCACGGCTTTCTCTGTTTTGGCGTGTGGGTTCTTAGTCTAAGCGTGAGCTTTCTGGTTGCCTCACGCTATGTTTCTGGAAGTGGAAGACAGTTGTGAGACAGTTACTTTTGCGAAGGAAGTTAACGCAATTTTGCACTAGTTTTAGGCCAGAAACATGACCTAAAAATTTGTAGGGCTATTCCTGAGCTCTCCAACGCACCAAACCGTGCACAATTCAGATCACTGTAGCTCCCACTACGTCAGCCAAAGCAGAGCACCCCAAACCAGCCGCTCAGTCGGCGGCGCGCACCACGTTGCCCGCCGAGGCGCCCTCACACATCAAGGACCCCTCAAAACGCCATTCAGAAGGCACAGATGTTCCTACACATAGTGGCGGTGCCCCTCATGCCTTTGGGGTCTGTTTCAATGAGTTAATCATCGATTTTGGTGATGGGGATTGATGTGGTTCGAAACCTGTTCGCGGACCTGCAGTCAGAAATTTCACTTAGTCCCCGAGTAACAAACTGTACTACTGAGTTTCAGACTCCGAGCACTGATGATCCAGCCATGTTGGCTGTGGTTCCAGTAGCCTCGTCAGTCCTCTCCGGCAGAATTGATCATGTGCTAGTGTCAGTCCCCTCTGGAAAACCTAACCCAATGCCAGTGTCAGGCCCCTCTAGCACATCTGATCACATGCCAACGTCAGTCCCCTCTGCCACTACTAACGTGCCAACTTTAGGCCCCTTTGGCAAACCTCACACTATGTCAGCGTCAGTTCCCTTTTTGTACAGCCTGAAGCACTCAGCCTAGTGCTGGAACCTGGCACATTGACACTTGCTGGGAGCGTGCAGAGCAATGCCAACCTGTAACTCTTTCTTAGAAGAACAGTTGATACCTTCACCGCCATCATGGTCTATGTGGATGACCTCCTGATCAGGTCTCCTTCAATGGAGGCCGTGAAGGAGGCCAAGGCAGTCCTTCAGGTTGCCAACATGATGAAGGACCTTAGTCTTGCAGCGGTCCTCAGGATGGAGATCATACGTGATCCTCAGCAGGCACTCTTGTTGCATTAGGATCACGTGTTGTGTGGAAGTGCTTTTTGGGCCTCCTTACTGCAGTTCCCACAACATCCGTCCCAATAACACTTGAAAGAAAGGATTCTTTGAAGGAAGATGATCCAGCACAAGTTGGGGAGACGTTGGACGTGACTTTTTATTTGTGCCTTATTGGCTCTTTGATGTACTTGGATATGACCACAAGACCTAGCATCGCCTTTGTTGTCAACCTCCTTGCACAGTTCTTGCAGTGCCATCATGCAAGAACCCTTCACGTGCCGGTGCGAGTGGTGGGATATGTGGTTTTCACCATTTTATCTCGGCATTTTCTTTCCTTGGCCGTGTTCGATGATGGTTAATGTCAACACAGACATCGACTTGGCCTGGAATCCTGATACGCGCAGTCCAACAAGCTACATGTTCTTCCAGGGTCGCACCATTGTGTTGTGGAGAAGCAGCGTGCAGGGCTGCATTATGCATAGCTCCTGAGAGGCCAAGTATGTTGTGTTGGGGGTTTGGAATGCTGAGGCGGTATGGTTATTATGTATGTTTCATGAGTCGCATCAGTGTATTCCTTACGTAGTTTTGCATTGTGACAACCACAGTTCTCTTTCCATTGCTGAGAAAAACGGAGTGTTTCATGTACGCACAAAGCACATTGCTGTTCAGCATCATTTTTTTGTAATCTTTTGGAGCAACAGGAGATCTTTGTTATCTGGGCCGGCACACACATGTGGGCTTACAACCAGACGAAGGCACATGCGCAGGGAACATTCATGGTGGCCATTCATTTTATTGGGCTGCGCCCCTTGCCCAAGGGTGGATGAGAGCGAGATGTGCAAGTATGGACTGTTGAGCATCTTGTTGAACATCTTTGTCAGTTGTACACGTGAGGTAACATGCAAACCATCAGGTCATTGGGGATTATTGTGACTACTCGGCCGTGTCCATGCTCATGCAATTTGTGATTCAGACTAAGCTGGCACCATAGCACAAGAAGGTGGTGATCCCACCCACAAGCAGCTCCTAGACAACTGCTACAACGTCCCGGATGCTTGCCAGGGTGCTTTGTAGTTTTTCTACAGTCTCTAGAGTTTTCTCAGTGGACTGGCTCTTCATCCCAATATGCATGTCTTTTAGATTATGTCCACAAATCAGTGTCAGACATATACCAGTGACTAGTCGTGCCATCCAGCTTGAGATTTTGCATTTCCAGGTTTGAACGGTGGTGCTCAGTTGCCTATGCGTAGAGGTATGGCCAAAAAAGTGGTTTTGGGCTATTTTTAGGACAAACTGACACTCTCACATGTGCGTCACCCACCGTGCGCTGTGGCAGGTATTTATGGTGTGTGATTTTCAATTGTCATCTTTCTCTACATTCGGAAGCTATAGGAGCTTATGAGAATTTATGTGTCTCCCTGGCTTAACCCTTCTTGTTTCTTGCCCCGGCTTTCTTGTTAATACGTCAGCTAGCTAAACAGTGTCGCTGAGTTAGTAGCAGCAAGGCTAGGATAGTGATGAGGATTGATGTGCTTCAAAATCTATCTTGCTCCCCCGGCAGAGCTGTTAGCAAGCAGGAGTCGAGGCGGCGAGCAGCGTGCTCATCCTTGCTTGCACCTCAGGGCACAGCAAGGCCCCGAACTGGGACCTACTGGCCGGATAAACCTGCAGGCCTACAGCAAGATAGAAACCTGCCAGCACAACCTGTGAGGGACAACCCGGGTGCTAACCTCCCCCTCCCCCCCCCCACAAATAGTAGCACTAGGAAACCTAGTGCCCATGATAAAGCAAACTACATTTTTCCGTGTCAGCATTTCTGTTGTGGACCTCCACAAGGATGTCCCTGGCTCATCTCCTTGTACACGTCCCACATGTCACCACAAAGAATGCTGAAGAGCCGCCGCAGGTGTTGCTCCAGCATCAATCACTTGCATCAGTGAGGTGGAGTTATGGTTAATCACCCCTCTTTTATACACTTCATTACCTATGTATACCACTCCTCCATTGTCTTCACTTCTCAGAAGTTTACTAGCATGTATACACTTATTACATCACTGATTTCTCAGTGAAAAAATGTAATATTGTTTGAAGAGATTTTATAAACATTTACAGTGAATTCTAATTTAGTGTTCTACATTAGTTGAAAAACATAGTCAATGATTCATAGGGTCACCTATTTGTGTCCTATGAATATCGTAAGGGTATACTTGTCCAACACAGCATGTGATCAAGTTCTAGAAATGGAATAGAGTTCAGTCTTCGTTGGAGGAAAGGGCATGCAGTCATTTTTCTGAAAGTCCGCAAGTGCTGCGAGCGTGATTCGCTCAAAGTCGATTGTCCCTCCCCCCAAAGACACCGCGAGTGTATTGGGGGAGTGTATTGCGGAGTGTATCTTTCTTACGATAGAAAATGTACACAAGTGTATTCATACACTTGTGTACGAAAAGGACCCCCCACCGTATACACTACCCGATAAAGCTCCCACAATACACTCTCGATCTACGGACATCCATGGACTCCGTCAAACACAAACTGCAAGTTTTTCCTCGTTCGCACATTGTCCCATGAATACCTGTCATTCGAAAGAACACGAGGCAAAACCTTAAGCATGTCCCCCCCCNTGTGAGTGTATCTGATAGACACTGTTCGTAATACACAAGTGTGTTTATCTCTATGAACATCGATCGACGGCCATCGACGGAAGGATTTGCTCCCCCCTAACTGGAAGGATTTGCTCATACGCACATTGTCCATCTGATGAATACAATAGTTTCATCTTTGCCATTGGACGTCGATCTGCATACATCTACGGAGATCGCAAGTTTGAAGAAGCTATTATTTGCCTACCAGTATCCGCGACAGATGTTTTTGTAACTAATGTGCCATTAGGAGACGGGTTTGTCCCCGCATGGCATCCAAACCGGTCAAAACCCATCGACGCCCATTCTATGATTGACCATAAAGAGGCAATTAGTACGGGACGAATGGAGCCCCCCCCCCCCTCAAATACGACAGAAACATCCCTTCATCGTCATTCGAACGAAAGTGTTTTTTTCGTGAAAGCTGCAGTCAAGATGTCGCAGACGCGACAAATGACCTG
>SZWC01002354.1:196872-208750 GCA_023375785.1 Penium margaritaceum | reverse complement strand
ATACACACACACACACACACACACACACACACACACATGACATCCATTCATCCAGGAGCACCACGTGGACACAACATTCCAAAAACATGCACGGCTGCCTTGAAGACATTAGTGCTGGGTACCTTCATCATGAAATCAGCTCTAGGATGTCGTGTGTCAACCCAACCAATCCGGACATCACCTGCAGCAATGTGTTCACGCACAAAGTGATGCTCAACATTGATGTACTTCATTTGTGTGTGATGCATGCCATCATGTTCGGCAATTGCTTTGGTGCTTTGGTTGTCACAACACAATGTGATGCACCGGATGGGAACATGCCGTTACTCAAACAAGAGACACAACCACACACTCTCACATGTCCCTGTGCCAAAAGCAACATACTCAGCTTCACTAGAGCTATGTGCCACACAACCATGTTTTCCAATCTTCCACAAAAGAGCAGTTCCACGGACATGGAAAATGTAGCATGTACGGCTGCGGGCATCTGTGTCATGGGCCCAGTCATTGTCCGTGTAGCCATCGACAACCGACGGTTGTGCCCAATAACACAGAATGGTCTGGGTAGTGCGGAGGGCATACCTAACAATACGGAGTGTGGCCTCTAGGTGTCCTGCCCTAGGAAACCATGAGAACTGGGCCAGGAAGTTCACAGAGGAGGCAACATCAGTTCTAGTCATTCTTGCCAAGTACATGAGCAACCAGATGATGCGAAGGTAGTCGGTCACATTGAATACCTCCAAAGCTTAGACACATCCAGTATCTTTAGCAACCTCTACCCAGCTGGGGCCATAGTTGTCGATGGCTCAATTAGGGAGGCAAGGCGCTCCCCCAAACTGTGGACGTACGTAGCCTATTGTACATGGAGAGTGCGACAAGAGCGGTCGCGCTCAAGCTCCATGCCCAAAAACAAGCGAGAAGGCCAAAGGTCTTTCATCTTGTACGTGGACTACAAGAGATTTTTCACTAAGTTGACTGTGTCCTGGCTGGGCGATACTATCAGCAGGTCATCCACATAGACTCAGAGAGTCACAAACGCAATAGAAGGTGGAGTCAAAGAAACTGAAGGATCAATCGTACTGTGTCGATGGCCTCTTTTCTCGAGGGTGGATGTGAACTCCTGGTTCAAACACCGTGGTGACTACTTCAGGCCATAAAGGCCTCCCGTAGTTGTTAGACTTGGTCAGTTCCATAAGAAAAGCCGGGAGGCTAAACCATGTAGATCTCCTCATCCTACTGCCCCTCACAATGCATTTTTCACGTCCATCTGTTGTAGCACCCAGTGATGGTGAACCACAAGACTCAGCAGTGCTCTGGCTATAGTGTGTCATCCAAAAGGTGCAAAGGTTTCATCAAAGTCAATGCGTGAGACCTGGAAGAACCCCTTTACGTTGAGCCTGACCTTGTACTTGTCAAGTGCATCGTTAAACTTGTACATCCTGGCCTTGCGATGGCCTTGCGACCCGGCAGCAAATTCACCAACTCGTAAACAGCATGGTCATTAAGGGCAGTCAGCTCATCACGCATCATAGCCTCCCACAACTGGGCGTCAGGTGTACACGAGCTTCACGCACTGTGGTTGGCTCGGATGGTAAGTGTTGTACTTTTTTTCCCTTAGCATGCCCGAGGTGACGACGCAAAACGTTGACAAGCTACTGGAGGGGAGAAAATCATTGCAAATCAATCTAGCTACGAGTGGAGCAATCCAAATCCACATTAGATTAAGGTTCATTAAATTTGAAGAGTTGCTGAATCCGCTGGAAGTTCTTTCACCGGAATCAAACAAGTAACAAGGGACATATGGGCTTTCAAAGTTGGGATGTGCATGACGGCTCTGGGAGTTGGTCGCGGTTCGACCTCTGGTGAAAACTCCACCGGAACGAGTAACAAAAACACATCTGGTGTTTTTTCTCCGGAGGGCTGTCAAGTTGCTCCGGTGAATGGTTCGTCGGATGTCAGTGATGCAGGTTGTTACTAAGGAGCTTTGCCAAAATCCTGGCTCAAATTCCGAAACTGAATAGTTTTGTTTGTTACTCTGAGACAGTCAAAACTTCGACTACAGGTACGCGGATAGATTTTGAAGCACATCAATCCTCATCACTAAACTCATTGATAACTCATCAAAACGTACCCCAAAAAAGACAGGGGGTACCGCCACTACGTGTATGGGCATCTGCGCATCTTGAAAGGTGTTTTGATGGGTCCTTTATGTGTGAGGACACCTCGGCAGATTGGCACCACGCACCGCTAACTGAGCGGCTGGAATCGTATGCCGCGCTTCGGTGGATGTAGCGGGAGCTACGATTAACCGAATTGCACATGGTTTGGATTGTTGGAGAGCTTGAGAGTAGCCCTACAAGTCATCGGGTCATGTACATGTCCCAAACTTCATTCAAAATGCCGTTATTCTCTTCGCAAAATTGACATTCTCACAATTTTTCCCAAGACCACAAACATAGAGTGAGACAACTAGAAAGCTCACGCTTAGACTCAAAATTTGTGCAAAAAATCCGTGAACACAGTGAAGATCCATCAAGCCATGTTGGAACTTCCACCACACAGTTTTCTGACAAAGGGTTATGGGTCCACAGCCCTCACCGGTCTTCATATTGTTCAAGACTCTCCCGGCGGACGAAATTGTCGTCGCGGACGATGTCACCATCAAACTCTGAGGTCCCAGAGTGGAAGACTAAAAAATGGCGCAGAAGGAGACGCAATCCATCCAAAAGTATGCAGGTGGCCCAGGCTTTGGGATAAGGTGGCGGCACTTTGAGCACCAACTTACGCATAAGGGGTTGATGGAGGTCATGAAGAGAATGGAAGTCCTCGACAAAGCGACAACAACGAAAGCGCAAAAGGAGTCCTTCACAAAGTAGAACATGGAGGCGCTCATGCTCCTGGCGTCCGGGAGGACTGAGTCACAATGGGGCTACTTCTAAGGGTGCAAGCTGGCAGCCGAGGCTTGGTAATAACATGCCTCATCCATCAATCCAAGTCGCTGGCAAAAACAATCTTCCCGATGAAGCAACTCCTCGTGGTGAGAATTGAGGAGGGAGATGATGTAATTTCCGCCATGCATCACATGCTGTTGCTTGCCTTACAATACAACAACGTGGGGTGGAAGATTGATACGCAGATGCAGACAATGGTCCTCCTCATGGCCGTTCCTTACTGTTAGAGTCCTCTCATCACCGTCTTGGGAGGATGGACTGAGGACAAGCTCACCTATGGCGTGATCACAGAGTACATTTGCAACGAGGCGTAGCAACGGAGCTTTGGGGAGTCCTCCTCCTCCTCATCAGCCCTCATTGCCAAAATGTGTGGTGGCAGAAGCAGGGGCAAAGGAGAAAGCGGGCATGGCGACGGCAAGAAGGGCGCCAAGAAGGGTGCATGCCGCGACTACGTAAAAGAAAGCCACTGGGCTCGTGAGTGCACCGAGGAGGAAAAGGCCGGCGGCAAGGATGCCAAAGGCAAGAAGGCGCTCCTCAGCAGCACTCAAAATCACTACCTCAAGAAGGCTAACCATCGATGCCTTGACTATGGAGCCGAGGAGCACCCCCAGGCCGAGAAGGTCGCGTTCATCAACTACACCAGATCCAGCAAGTCCATGGTGGTCACGAACGAGAAGTTCAAGCCAGTGGCTAGCCAGGTAGACGTGGACGGGGAGGTGGTGGTTGGTGGAAAGCAGGTGCAGTGCATCTTCAAGAATGTGCAGTATGTACCTGGCCTAGCTGACATTCTAAGTGTCAGCTACTTGATGGACAAGGGGTACGAGATGCTCTTCAGGAGAAAGGGAGCAATTGTGTAGAAGGACGATGGCTGCAAGCCTGTGCTAGAGGCTAAGCGCGAGGGAGGCCTCTACATCGTGGAGACCGAGGTGATCCCAGCGGTAAGAGATTCAACGGACTTACAGGAACGCACCGTTGACCCTGCCAAAGGAAGGGGAGCTTATCTGAAGCTCTGGCACCAATGACTAGGGCATTCCGCACCCTCAATCGTGCAGGAGATGGCAAAGCGTGAGCTGGTATGCAACCCCGTCATCAACGGTACAAAAGAGGTGACGGGTACAACAGTGCATGAAAAGTGCGAGTCTTGCATTTTGGGAAAGGCGCGGCGTAAACCGCTTAACGAGAACGTGAATCGTGCCTCTGATCTGCTGGAAGTTGTGCACTGTGACATGTGCGGACCATTCAAGATGGCTTCAAAGAGTGGATCGTGTTGCTTTGTGACCGCCATTGATGACTACATCAGAAAATTCTATGTACTTCATGAAGCAGAAAGGCGAGGTCCTGGACCGGTTGAAGGAGTATATTGTTGCGGTGGACAGGCAGACTTTGCAAAAGGTCATAGCGGTACGCAGCAACAATGACGGAGAGTTTGTGAGCTAAAGTGGATGGATGAAGCAGCAAGGAAGAAAATGGGAACAAACTACTCCCTATTCCCCTCAATCAAATAGCACAACGGAGCAGGCAAACCAGACGCTGTTGAACATGGTACGGACCATATTGGTGGATGAAGAATTGCCGTGAAGAAACTATGTGCATAGCGGGCTACACCATCAACCTCACCCCAACACCGGTGCTAAAGGGGAAGAGCGGCTAAACGACAACGCAGGAGGTTTGAAGCAGGCGCAAGCCAAGTGTGGAACACCTGAAAGTTTTTGGGTACAAGGCGCATGCGATGGTGCAGGCTGTGCAACGGCGCGACAGCAAGCCAGAGCCACGAGCAAAGGCGTATCTCTTCCTTGGTTATGAGAGCGCACATAAAGCATACCGGCTCTACCACATGCGCAAGGAGGAGGTAATCCACAGAAATAGAGTTCGATGAGAAGCAGAGTTACATCAGCAGCAACGACGTCGGCGTGGTGGACTCTCCGAAGACGAGAGAGTGGTTCTAGCTCCTTGACTACGAGAAGGAGCCGGCGGATGTCAAAGTTGAGGATGCGGCATCAGAGCACGAGCGTGCACCAGCGTTGGCAACCAACGCGGAGGCCTCTGATGAAGATCAAGTTGATGAGGAGATCCGAAAGGAAGGATCTGGAAGGATCTGGCGCATCAGGCACCCAGGGTGCCCAGGCGCGCACTCCCAATAGAGTACGCATAAAGCATCGGTGGAAAATCCACTGGACATGCCGCCCTTCCGGGCGATGTTTCGTTAAAGCGGGAGAGATCCTGAGAGAGATGTCCGGTTGATGAATCAACAGGGCGTGCATAGTCAAAGGGATCATAGCAGAGTAATTTTGCGTAACCAAACCTGCCACGCTAGAGTGGGAGGAAGCGAAAAGTAGGGAAGCATTGCAACGCAAGCACCGGTCGATGGATTGATGTAACGCAGTGCATGCTTGCTGCATCATCGGAGCCGACAACCATGTAAGAGGGGCTTGCACGGCCTGAAGGAGATCAATGGAACGCAGCCATAAAATGTGAGCTGGCTTCCATCAAGGAAAATGACACGTGGGAGCTGGTTGATAGGCCAAAAGATGCCAAGGTCATCCGCTCAAAGTGGGTCTTCAACACCAAGTTCACAAGGGAAGATGTGGTTGAAAAGTATGAGGTGTGGCTAGTGGCAAAGGGTTATGCAGTGTAAATGGGAGCACTACGGTGAGATGTTTGCTCCCGTGGCCAAATTCACAAGCATCCTAGTGATCAATGTGGTGGCAACGGCGAAGGACATGGAGCTCCACTAAATGGACGTAAAGACAGCCTTCCTCAATGCATCATAGACAAAGATGTTTTCATGGAGGTGCTGGAGGGGGTGGAGCAGCCGGAGGGTAAGGTGTGCAAGCTGTGAAAGTCCTCGTATTGGCTGAAACGATCGCCCAGATGCTGGTACCAGCAGATGGACAGCTTCATGGCACAACTCGACTTTAAGCGCTGCCAGACGGATCACAGCGTGTACATGTGGCTTGACAAGCAACTCCATCACATTGTCGCAATCTGCGTGGACAACCTGATTTTGTGCTCGCCGTACCTGCCGAGCCTACAGCGGTTGAAAGAGCAACTGAGCACCAAATTCCATATGTCAGACATGGGGGAGCTCGAGTACTATGTCGGTGTGAGCATCATGCAGAACCGAAGGACGCGCACGCTTGAGCTGGGGTAGGCCAAATACGTGGCCAAGGTACAGAAGAGACACAGCATGGAGGAGTGCAAACCAGTTGGCAGTCCGGTGTCCATGACCTTTGAACTGAGTGCAACAATGGGGTTGCAAACAAAAGAAGAGCGGGAGAATATGGCAGGGGTGTTCTACCAATCGGCGGTGGGAACCCTCATGTAGACCATGATGGCGACTTGACCAGACTTGGCCTACACAGTGGGCCAAGGGAGCAGGCTTGTCGCCAATCCAAGGTAACTTCACTGGCAAGGGGTCAAGCGCATCCTCCGCTACCTACAGGCAAGACGGCATCTGCGCTTGAGGTTCAACGGCAAGGGGCAGACGGACCTCTTACGTCTGGTCTACTATACGGATGCAAAAAACGCTCGCAATGTGGAAAAACGCAAGTCCACATGAGGCTACATGTTCTTCCGTGCTGGTGCAGCAGTCTCATGGTACAGCCGAGTGCAAGACTGTGTCGCCACCTCCATAGAAGGGTCAGAGTACATACCTTTGGCCGAAGTGGTCAAGGAGGTGATGTGACTTCGCAAGTTGCTGGGGGAGCTGGGCGTGGTGCAGCAAGGGCCAACGGTGGTGCGGGAGGAAAACACCGGTGTTGTACTGCTGACCAACAACCCAACACAACATAGGAGGACGAAGCACATCGATGTGCATTACTACTATACACGGGACATGGTGCAGAAGGGGCAAGTGATGTTGCAGCACTGCAGCACACACCACATGCTTGCGGATTGATTGACTAAAGCGCAACCAGCCGGGATGACCAGTTGTGAAGGATTGGAGGGCGCAGCAGAAGATGAGTGAGAGAAAGCAGGAGCAACAGGCGTGGAAGGTGCAAGGGGGAGAATTTTGTATTTTTCCCCTAAGCATGGCTGAGGCGACGATGGGATGCGTCGACAAGCTGTTGGAGGGTGGGAAATCCTTGTAAATTACTTTATCTATCTGAGGATTACTCCCAATCCAAATTGGAATAAATTTCCTAATGTTTGACAAGTTGCTGAATCTGGTGGAAATTATTTCACCAGAATCAGACAAGTCAAGAGGACGATGTGGGCATCCAATGTTGCGGTGTGCACAGCAGATCTGGGAGTCGGACGTAGTTTGACTGCCGATGAAAAATCCACCAAAATGAGTAACAAAACACATCTGGTGTTTTTGCCCCGGAGGACCACCGAGTCGCTCGGACGAATCATTCGCCAGATGTCGGTAATGCTAATGCAGGTTGTTACTCAGGGACTGGGCCAAAATCCTGGCTCGGTGCCCAAAACAAGTAGTACAGTTCGTTACTCGGAGACTAAGTCAAAGTTCCGACTGCAAGTCCGCGGACAGTTTTCGCACCGCATCGATCCCCATAATCAAACTTGATTATAACTCATTCAAACGTACCACAAAAGTACAGGGGGCACCGCCACTACATGTACGGACATTTGCGTCTCCGGAAAGGCATTTTGATGGGTCCTTAAGGTGGCCACGAGGAGAAAACTTCCCGTCATGCACATCCTCAAGCAACCAGACCAATGCAATACTACCCAAGACTCAAGCTAGGTGAAGGTCAACGGAATGGCCGGATCAGCACTCAATGGCCATGGCAATGTGAGGAAGAGGACAGTGGGGGACATAGTTCTAGACCCACGCCATGTAGCTCAAAGGCAAAGAGTTGGGGCAGGCCGGACTCGGACAAGAGGGTGTGGGCACCTTCAGCAAACTCCCCATTCAAGCGCTTTGGAGACACCATTCTACTGGGGTGTGCATGGAGCGGAGGTCCCCAAACACACCTCACGAAACTCAAGCAAGTGGGCGGTGGGACCAAGGAACTCACCGCCATGATCGCTACAAAAGACATGCAACGACCTCTGACAAGCCTTTTCAGCTTGAACAAGCCAGGAATTGATGACTAATCAAACGTCGCTCTTCTGATGAAGGGCGAACACCCAACAAAAATGGGAGAAATCATCAGTCAGGCACAAGACATGGCGACCAACAACACCTAGGAGGTTATGGGGTAAAGGACCCATGACATCCGCATGGACACAATCGAGAGGGTGAGAAGAGTGAGAGTCAGAAGGAGAGAAAGGCGAGCGATGCATTTTCCCCTGCGTACAGTTCAGACAGTCAACGGGACAAGGGGCAAGGAAGGTAGAGGGAGAGAGACCAACAACAGGCTGAAGACAAAGCATGTTGTTCATGGCATCAGTGTGAACATGACCAAGGCGGCAATGCAAGAGACTGACAAGTTCTGGGGAGAGAGGAGACAACGTGGGCGAGGGCAGTGTCCGTCGCGTGGGTGGAGGAGGCATGCAAGGGAACACGATAAGGCTTGCCACACTTCACGCCATGTAAGACAGCATGTCCAGAGGGACGTAGAAAAGTTATGCCAACACCACGACAGATAGTGAATTCCATAATCGACTAGCACTGAAGATCTGCAATGATGGACTCGTCGTCACCAGGCATGGTGACAATGAGGTGCAGAAGAGATTTCTGCAAAGTTTCCCCCGTCCCAGTGGGCGAGGGGAAAATGAGAGTGCATTGAGCATTGTAGTTGGATGCTATAGGACAGTCCACCCCAAGTCAAACAGGACAAGCCACCGTAGAGAGCAATGAACGAAGGCAAGAAACTACAACATGCAAGACAAAAGGTCATGACAGGAGGCAACAAAATGCACAAAAAGTGAAGGAGAGGAGGAGCTGCTAGCGGCGGAGGCAATAGAAAGAATGGAAACGGTGGAGGAAAGCAATGGAGCACCACCAGAGCAAATGCTATAGTGGCAAAGGTGGCACCTAAGACGATTAAGATGGATGCAACGCAGACTATCACCGTGACAAAGCTAGAGGGTGCAGATGCAGCAGATGCTGTTGCGATGATTGCGGTTGACGTAGAAGTGTGAATGGATGATGTGGTTACCGCTGTAGCAGGTGCATCTGAGGCCATCACCGATGCAATGGAAGATGTTGCTGCAGGGATCTGCCTCCCTATGTCAGCGGTGGCTGTAGCAATAGGGCCGACGACGACCGCAACCTCTGTGTACGCCTCAGTTGCACTTCTTCTTAAGGTCGAGGCAGGTACACGCAAAGCTCTAGCAGTTGAGGAAAACATAGATGCGGCTACTATAGCTACATCTATTATAGCCGAGGTTGTTCGATTGAGGGCGCTCACAAGGCTAACAACGTCTTACGTGAATGTTGCGTACACGTCTGGAGCGTCCTTCAACTACAGATCACCACAAGAGAAAGGGGTGGGGCAAATCTTACCAGACGGCGACAAGCACTCCTCGCGGACAGAGTTGCCCTAGACGCGGACGAACGGTTGGTGCTCATGCCACTGCGGTGTCCCGCGTGGCGATGAGGTGCCCCTCCCCGTAGTACGCACTAGGAGGAAGCGCGCTAGGGACACCATGAAGAGCCAGCGTGGTAGGTGCCGCACCACCAAAGTAGTGCAACCAACAAAGTGTGGCTTTCACGGTAGTGGCCTGATTGCTACTTCTACTCCTGATGCTACTGCTGCTATTGCTACTGGTGCTGCTCCTGATGCTACAACTGCAGGTGGTGCTACCGATGCTACTACTATTGTCGATTCTACTACTACTACTACTGCTGCTGCTACTATTGATGCTGCGACTACCGATGCTCCTGCTACTGCTGATGCTATTGGTGAGCCAAGAGGGACTGCATAAGCTATGACCATCGTGGAAGTTGTGACTGTGACTGCAATCACTGCAATTTCTGATGCGATAACTGTTGCTATGGTCAAAGCAACTGTGCTTGTAGCTTCTCATGAAGTTGACATTGCCGATGTTGCGACTACAACTGCCAAGATGGCTGGTGTGGCTAAAGCACCACTAACCTCTTCGTTTGCAGCTACGGCTAGAACTATTGTTATAGTTGGTGCTGCTTGAGCTTCTCTCAGTGCTCCTCCAGTAGTTGTAGCATCTGCATGGGATGCGGCTGCTATGGCAACTACGGCTGTTGTAGGCGCTCAGACTCTAAGCTGCAACTGTAAAGCTGTGACTGTTGTGGCTGTTGTGACTGCTGCTGGCTCTTAAACGCACCAGCAATTGCACTAGACCTGATGGCTGTTGCTGCTCAGACTGTGGTGGCATTACTAGTAGAAGTTGCAGATGTGTAGCTGCCGTTGGCGCAATCGCGGCGCGGCTGCGGACGGGGCATCAACGGACAATGTTGCTATTGCAACTGCTTGGAGTATCCCTGGGCTTTAAGCTTTGGAATGCCGTGGCACCTGCGGAGAATGTAGCTGCTACGATTGTGGAAGATGCAAGTGTTCAGAAACGCAGATGTGAGAAGTCCCGCGGGTAGGAGAAGAAATCTCACCCGCGGGTTACTGCACGCGGTTGCAGTTGTTCGCCACGACAAGAGATCGAAGGCAATCAGCATGGTGGAGTGGAGCAGAGAGCTCCTCCTTGGGTGTTTGCGCCTGGGAGACGGCGATAGAAGCAGCAAAAGCGGCAACGACAGCGACAAAAAGTCCCTCACGAACAGGATCGTGCGCTCAGTCTGACGCTCGATTTGCTCTCTCGTCATACACTCACATACCAACATATATCTTAGTGTGGAGAGAGAGAGAGAGAGAGGGGGAGGAGGGGGGGGGGACAGTTTGGAAGAAAGGCAAAGAGTGGTTGAGCACCATAGATAGGGTTCCACGCACGCATGCTAGTCAGAATGACGATGGAGTAGGTAACAACTGGAAGAGCTCTTAGCGAGCAAGGGTCGAGGTGACGATCGAGAGAGTAGCGAGCTCATCCTCGCTTGCACCTCAGGGCACAACGTGGCTCCGAACTAGGACCTACTGAGCAAATGAACCTACAGGCCGATANTATCTTAGTGTGGAGAGAGAGAGAGAGAGAGGGGGAGGAGGGGGGGGGGACAGTTTGGAAGAAAGGCAAAGAGTGGTTGAGCACCATAGATAGGGTTCCACGCACGCATGCTAGTCAGAATGATGATGGAGTAGGTAACAACTGGAAGAGCTCTTAGCGAGCAAGGGTCGAGGTGACGATCGAGTGAGCAGCGAGCTCATCCTCGCTTGCACCTCAGGGCACAACGTGGCTCTGAACTAGGACCTACTGGTCAGATGAACCTACAGGCCGATAGCAAGATAGAAACCTACCAGCACAACCTGTAAGGGAAAACCCGGGTGCTAACCTTCTCCTCCAAATAGTAGCACTGGGAAACCTAGTGTCCATGATAAGGCAAACAACATTTGTTTGTGTTAGCATTTCTGCGGTGGGCCACCACGAGGATGTCTCAGGCTCATCTCATTGTACACGTCCCACATGTCACCACAAAGCATGCTCAAGAGCCAGCGCCAGTGTCGCTCCTGCATCAATCACCTATATAAGTGAGGTGACTATGCAACGAGGCCAAAGGTCATGACGAGTCTGTGGCATATAAACCAACATTAGGCCCCACGATAGTGAGGCCCACAATATTCCCTTTCAAGGCATGAGTTTCTTCAGAGCCCCCATTCAAACCCTTCGCAAACCTTTTCAAGAAAGGTAAAAAAACCCGTCCATAGAGGGGTTGGTGATTTTTTGTTGACGTCTAACGGCGTCAGCAGGTTTACGCTAGTGAGGGAATAGCAGAACCCCTTGAACAACATCGTACGTGCGAGGGCTCGTTTCATAGAACAAAGCACAACATACGGTGCTCTGAAAGGTGGAGAGACGGAAAAGATATGCTTTACAACGTAGAAGTTAATGTTACAAGAAACGAACATGTGTGTAGATGTTGTCTCACCCACGTGCGTGCA
>SZWC01002354.1:176872-191872 GCA_023375785.1 Penium margaritaceum | reverse complement strand
AATGATAAATGAATTCATTTTTTAGATAATGAGATGAATGTAAATGATTTCCGACGAATAAAAATTAGAATCTCGTTGTAGTGGATCTTTCCTTTTCCATCTGACATAGAATCATTATTTTGGCAAAAACAATTCAAATGGAAATAATATAACATACTGGAATGCATTTCCTTGTTGCAATTCAAACTCTTTGTGAGTAAAAACGTTGCCAGGAATTTCTAGAATAACTTCTTAACTGTTTTTTCAAAGAACAATTGGGTCTTAATCCTAACATCTTTTCTTGTAAAAAATGATTATGAAATCAAGATTTTTTCCTTGAATTTGGATTCAAACGTATCGTAACAAGACTGTTTGAGTAATTGTTTTGTTTTTGTTATGTTACGGTTTTTTTATGAATCTAATCAACGTTTTTCAAATAAGACTATATTGAAGATGAAAACAATATGAATGGCTTTTCATAAAGAATTTCTCTTTTACAAATTCTATTGAATACAAATCATATTCTTCAATAACGAGTTATGGATACGAAGATAAAGAGAGAAAAGGGAGAAAAAGAGAGAGGAAGAGAGAGAGAGAGAGAGAGAGAGAGAGAGAGAGAGAGAGAACGAGAGAGAGAGAGAGAGAGAGAGAGAGCGAGAGAGAGAGAGAGAGAGAGAGAGAGCGAGAGAGAGAGAGAGAGAGAGAGAGAGCGAGAGAGAGAGAGAGAGAGAGAGAGAGCGAGAGAGAGAGAGAGAGAGAGAGAGAGCGAGAGAGAGAGAGAGAGAGAGAGAGAGCGAGAGAGAGAGAGAGAGAGAGAGAGAGCGAGAGAGAGAGAGAGAGAGAGAGAGAGCGAGAGAGAGAGAGAGAGAGAGAGAGAGCGAGAGAGAGAGAGAGAGAGAGAGAGAGCGAGAGAGAGAGAGAGAGAGAGAGAGAGCGAGAGAGAGAGAGAGAGAGAGAGAGAGCGAGAGAGAGAGAGAGAGAGAGAGAGAGCGAGAGAGAGAGAGAGAGAGAGAGAGAGCGAGAGAGAGAGAGAGAGAGAGAGAGAGCGAGAGAGAGAGAGAGAGAGAGAGAGAGCGAGAGAGAGAGAGAGAGAGAGAGAGAGCGAGAGAGAGAGAGAGAGAGAGAGAGAGCGAGAGAGAGAGAGAGAGAGAGAGAGAGAGAGAGAGGGAGAGAGAGATGAAGAAAAGAAAGAGAGAGAGAGAGAGAGAGAGAGAGAGAGAGAGAGAGAGAGGGATAGAAATAGAGAAAGGGATAAAGGGAAAGAGGAATAGATAGAAAGAGGGAGAGAGGCAGAAGGGGAAAGGGAGAGGGAAAGAAATAGAAAGAGAGATAGTGGTGGGGATGGATTTTATATGGGAAGAAATGTGATAGAGAGGAGCTTAAGGAGGGGTAAACATAGAGATTGCAAATGAGAAAGAGTGGGGTACAGAGTAAGAGAGGGAAGAGAGTGAGTGAGGGAGAGAGGGAGAGAGAAGGAGATAGTGAGATAGGGAAAAAAGGGGTGGGTAGGTGGTGAGGAACGAAGCAAGATAAGGCGCGAATGACAATGGGGAGCGATGAAAATAGGAGGGAGGTTGCGGATTTGACAAAGGGGAGAGAGGGAGAAATGTTCCAAGAGAGCAACAAAGGAAGGATGAAGGCAGAGAGGAAGGTCATGTTAGAATGGTAGCGAGGAATCGGAAGGAGGGAGGGGAGTAGGGGAGAGATAGAGAGAAAGCATGGTGAGAAAATGGGAGAGAGAATGAGTGAAAGGGAAGATGAGACTGTGAGAAAGTGATGTTGGGGGATGGGAGCTAGAGAGATTACTGTTAAGGACACGATGATTAGAGGGAACGAAGGCGGAATATGAGCAAGGGATGGAGAAGGCAGGTGGAGAAGAGGAAGCCTGCATAGGACAGAGGATGGGATTGAGACAAGGGAGGGATGTATTGGGAGGTACGAATTCAACAAGGGAGAACGGGTAAAAGTAGGGTCAGATTCATAAGAAGATAAGGGATAAGGGAGGGAGAGAGAGAAAGAGAGGGAGGGACAAAGTGGGAGTGAAGAGAGAGAAAAAGAGGGAAAAGGATGGACATTAGGAGGTAATAAAGAGAAGAGAGAAACAAAGGGTTGAAGATAGAGTCAATTAAAGAGAGGAAAGAAGTTCTAGTGAAACACAATGAGGCAAGATAAGAGAAAGGGGGAGAGCAAGATAAGGGGAAAGATCTAAGTGACGACGGAGGGGTCCGGAATAGGAATGAAGCGGGGAAAAAAAGAGAGAGGGATAGTGCAAAGGTTGAGGGGCGGATATGAGGAGGGAAAGTATGAAGGAGGGAGAGAGGAAGGAAGTAAGAAAAAGGAGGAAAACAAGGGAAACGATGATTAGGGAGGGGAGGGATGATGGATGCTATAGGGAGGAAAAAAGGGAAAACAAATCGTGGGCAAGATGGGTAAGTATGGAGGTGAGAGATGGAGGTAGAGGGATGGGTAAAGGGAGGGATTTATGGAAATGGGGAGGGAAAGAGGTGAAGAAGGGAGGGATGAACACGGGGAAGGATGGAAGGAGGGAAGGAGAAAGGGAGGAAGGGATGAGGAAGGAAGGGAGGAAGGAAAAATAAAGGGGGGAGAGGGCTAGGAAGGGAGGCATGGAAGGATGGAGAGCAGAAGGAAAGACAAAAGGGTAGAGGATAACAGGGAGATGGGGGACATGCAAGGAGTGGATAAAGGAGGGAGGGGAGGGCAGGGAGAAAGAAATGGAGAGGTAAAAGGAGGGATGAGGAAGGAGAAGGAGATTAACAGGTGGAGGAACAAAGTAAGAGGTAAGTAAGGAAGGGAGGGATGCAGGGAGGTAAGGATAGGGGATGGGCAAAGGGGGGAAAGGAAGCCATAAACATAGAGAAATCCAAGAATTGCGGAGAAAAAAGGCAAGGGGGGAGGGTAAGTTCACGGAGGGAGGATATGGGAAAATGGACAAATGAGGTAAGAGATGGGTGAAGCACAAGGCAAGGGAGGGGAGGAGGCAAGAGAGCAGATGAATCATGGCTGCAAAAGGCAAGGAGGCCAAGAAGAGGATGGGAATATAATGGGGGGGCTAAAGGGGGGAGAGAGGGAAAGGGTGGGTTGGCCGACAGGGGGAAGGGAGAGTGGAGAACTGTAAGCAAAAAATAAGGGGGAGGAAAGGGGTGTAGACGACAGGATGCAAATGAATTTGGGGACAAAGTGAGGAAAAGAGGTAGTCAAGATTAGGATTGACGAGGCAAAGGGGAGGGGGAGTAGGTAGAGGGATAAGGTTGCACATTGTTCACACAAAACACAAACCCCCCATGCACGTACTCAACATACATATGTCACTCACGTTTGCACGTACACATGTTCGTACACATGGATGCACCCAAGCACACATGCACATTCTCACATTCACTAAAGCATGAATGCAAGCCGACACGCAGACATGCAATGTATCTAATGCACACGTTTATGCACTAAAGTTATACACGCATGGACATATGCATGCACACACATGTAGACATGCCTACATCAAGTGCACTCACCTGCACAACTTTCACGCATGCACAGACGCATGCAAATGAACACGTATGCATGAAGAGCACACACACATGCCTAGAACGCATAGCATGAATGTACGAGAAAAATTCAGGCCATACGCACCATGCACATAGGCCAATTATGATGAACACGTCAAACATGCATGCACATATTCATATATGTAGAGTTGTTAGGGAATACAAAACAAGCACACCCATTCTAAGGTGAGGTTGGGGAAGGAAGGGCAAATGCGAGAGAGAAGGAGATAAAGGTGATAGCTTGAGGAGGAAAAGAAGAAGGGTGGATAAACGAGGGAGGTGGGGAAGAAGGGAGCATTTACCAACAGCTTGTAGCAAATGTTGAGAATAAAGATTACATTGGAAGTCCCTATATGACCATGTGCATAAAACACAATAGTCATCTAAGTTTTACATAAATACTTGAAAAAAGAAAAACATATTCATAACTTATGAAATATGATCATGAAAAATAAGAGAGTAAAAGAAACAGTTGAACTGGAAAAAAAGTTGAACAGTATCATTTAAAATTTACCTCCATCGCGTATGTTTCATGCATAAGTGCAAAACTACTTGTCATATCGTTTAGAGTGGTTTGATCAGCCTTGTAAAACCATTTGCAATGATAACATCTTACTCTCTCCTTCAAACCATGCGAAGATGGGGACAAGTTTAATGTTTTGACGAAAGGAATGACTTAAAGTGGGACTTAGCTACATAGTGAAATGGTTCTTCAATCACTTTATATCACTTTTGATGTTTCAAAACAATTCCAAAGCAAAATTAGTATAAATGGGACATTGAGGGATTAGATCTTGATAAGAATAATGAAACAGTTCTGCGTTTTATAGGTTTTTAAAAATACCATACAATACTTAATATATGATCTAAAACTAAATTCATGAATGTATTCAACTTATCAAAAATACATCATTTATTGGTTTTGTTTCATGATACTCATAAGTGATACGTAGAACACGAAAATAATTCATGTTTGATTTTAAATGAAAACCTTTGACACCCCTTTTGATGTTTTTGTGGTCCTTCATCTTGTATGCTATCCAAAGGAATAACCAAAAGAATAATTGGAGAGAATAGTAATTAATATCAAGGAAAAGGAATGTGATGAAATATTTCCAAAAATAAAGATAACTTTGTAATGGACATCATATTCCTTGAAGTTTTATTGTACATTCACGGAAATGTCATATGTTGTTTTATGAATTTTTGTTTCACAATGTTTACTAGATTATCCATTGCAAGGATTTACCTCTTCTTACTTGCTTATGAGAATTTTATAAAAGTTAACAACTAATGATGTAATTTGAGATTAGTATGAATCTTTATTCATGTCTCTTTCTGAAGGAAAGCGTTATGGAGTAATCGATTCTTGCTTCATGGTAGAATATGTTTATTTGTTATGCATGAGATTTTGTGCACATTTATTCTTCTTTTTCAACCTTTTGAATGCTTTGAAAAGCAGAAAAACCATTTTTTTGTGATATGCTTTCGTGATAGTTTTTTCAATATTTTGAAGTAAATACAAACATTGGAGCTATCATAGGATGTTATCCATGGTTGCATTTGAGCTTGCCTATTAGTGGAACACAAAGTTAGACAATCACTTGAAGATCTCAAATCCACTCTTTCTCAAAGATAAAAAATTCAGTATAAAAGACAATGGTAGAAACATGTTATTGAAAACCACGAATTCAATGTTTTATTCAGTAGTTCATGTTTAAAATGAATGAATAATGATTCATCTTGTTTTAGATTTCTTCTTGACGAATAAAAAATCATATTCGTTTTCTGCTTTGTGAGGAAAACAATGATTCATCATGTTTTTTTGACCTTATCGTGAAGATATTCCCCCAAGACATATCTTTTGTGTGGATAAGTCAAGATCTCTATCATACCTAGGGAGGCCTAGAATACGAAATGAAATTAAAAGATATCACTATATCTAGTGAACATTAGCATTAACACTCCTATAGTGTTACGAACATCACCTACGAGATGCATAAATCTTCCCAAGTGACTGTTTTGTAACTACACAAATAGCCCGCCATGCCTCGTAACCTTGCATGGCACAACGATGGTTAAGGGATATTCAAACAACTGCCCTTGCCCTTAAGTGAACCTTTTTACCATGATTTACAACAACGACAACTTTTCAAGATAAACCATATATGCAGTACGACTATTGTATTGATTTCTTCATGCATGGAGACATGTCTTGATTAAAAAAGATGCATCTTCCATCTTTGTTGATGATCCTCAAAGGCCCCCAACTTCTTGGCGGTACTTCTCAAATTCGACCACTTAAGACCCGACCCCACACATGTCACTTGACGATCATCCCAATGACGCCGAATATACGGTGGGTGTTGACAACTTTATTGATGGCGCACAATGTGAATATGCATGTAAACCCTTAAGGAATAGGAAACGCTGGCATGGATGGCTATGTAACAGCGGAATCAACCCTTACAACCCTAATCACAAATCCAGTTGTGCATGTGATATTGGTTAACAAGTCGCCTGAAAAAAGCACCTTGACGAGGACAGTAGGAATGAGTGATGGCACGAAACCATAGGCGTTGGTCAAAGAAGAATTAGAAAACTAATCTTTGCCACGCAAATGCTTCGAAGGTGGTGCTCGTTGAAATGCCCAATCGTTAAGCAAACCTTACACTCACGCGCTCCTTGCCTAACCCTTTGATGTGTAAATACAAAGAGACTTACGATTTCAATGTGAATGTGGATTGTGGAGGTGTACTTCACCACTGCTAGGTTCAATTTTCATTCAACAATGATTAACCTGAAGGGCGCTCTTTTGTAGGATTTTGCACTAAGTTGGTGGTTTGAGTTCAAGAGCATCAAACGGGAGTAATTGATTTGCAGGGTGTCAACAACAACGAACGACGCTCATCTCATGTTCTCAACCATAGATATTCTAGTCATGGGGCACATCAACCCGTTATGGCAAGACGCGATTACAACCCCAACTAACTCGAAATAGTTATCAAGTGCAAATCCTACAGGATTAAGATGGTGCAACAAGAATTCTAATACTTGGTACGAGCTTTAGAGAATTTGTCAAGAGTTTAACATGGCAGAGCACGTGCAGAGTTTTTCAAGATCACTACTATTACGGACATTAGTTTTAAAGGGCTCCGCTTTGATTTGAAAAAGGGCCAAAAATGAGACATCGGATGAGCGTTACAACATTTTTGTGATTAAAGCGACTTCTTGGAGATGAGTATCAGAATCAAAACAATGAACAAAGCCATTTGGATTTTTTAGATGAAGGTTTTCTACCATTGGCCACCTATAAACCACAACTATTTGAAGAACGGATAAATTCATTTGCGCGACTCCTTGGCTACAACGGAAGTGGATGACGTCATGTGGAGAGCTACGCGTACGTGTTATATGTGTAAAAATTTGGAGACATCAGTTGAAGTTATCGAAGCAAGAAACATCATTAAAGAGTTGGAGTTTGCAAAACAATGAGTTTCAAAACGACATATAGAAGATTTGAAAGGTGCCACTTCTGTCTTTAAGGAGAAAGGAGCGCAAAACCATTGCCCATGTTATTGGCCTCCGATGCTTAAGAGGTTTTTTAAGACTCTAAGATTTAAGAGGGGTACGAAGATGACGAAAGAGCGATCGTTCTAAGAGAGCAATGTTAATGATGTAAAAGTTAGGAAAAAATACCGGCACTTTTGAATGGAAGAGCTCCTTATAGTTTCATAAGCAATGACATGGCTCGTAAAATTAGTTGAAAAACAAAACCAATGGTGTTTGAAGATAAAATCGTCAATGGAAGAATGCAAATATAAACTATCACGGAACAATTAACACTATAGGTAGTAGATATACGAGATGTAATGTTCTAAAGGTCGTATCCAATAAGTGATAAAAACTCATTCTTGGATGGAAATTTCTAGAATGACGCACTTCGGAAGTTGGTCAAAACAATGATAACATCCGTGTGCATAAGGAAAGTGCAAAGTGAAAACTTCCGCGTATGAGATGTCACACAAAAGCAGACGCAGCACATTTTGAATTGGTACAGGAAGCAATAACAGTTGAAGAGGCTCTATTGCTCAATGTGGCCTCTTGATGAAGAGTAGAGGAGTGATATCAGTTGTACGGGAGCAGTTTATACAATAGTTAAAGAGAGACAACTATTTCTCAATGAGTTGTTATCGCTTCATGTGGCGAATTGACGCATAAGGTAAGGAGTTCATGCATAACGTGTTCATGAAAAGCCGATTCAAGTTTGAAAAGTAACAAAAACTGACTCATTAACCTCATTGGCTTCATCAGCATCATCAACTTAGACCAAGTTAGCGATTGCACCTGTAAATTGTACACAACGCATCTTAGATTTTGCGAACATCTTCCTCCATGAACTCTTGAAAACCCTACAACCTCAACTTTATATCAACCATTGTATCCTAATGAGTGTAGGTAGCCAAATAGAAGTTGAAGGGGTCTATTGAATGAGCATTCACAAATTGGTCGAGATGTAGAAGGTGATGAAGAAGATGTTCTATCAAGGGTTCATTGGCCCATATACGTCAGCGTTAATTGCACTTGTAACATTTTCTAGAAATAAAACCCAATAAATCTGTGTGAAGAATAGATTGTTGAATGGCGTTAGCATAAAGAACTGCTACCCTATTCCCCAAGCCGTCAAAGGTTTTGTCCAACTTTGATGGGCTCAAATGACCACTCAAAATGATCTTTGGAACGATGATTACAAAATTTGAGTGGTTGATGTCAACAGTGAGTAGTCGACATTTGAACTTGCTATGACCATTCCAATTTCAAGTTAATTCCTATCATATCTACAAATGCCCCAACAACATTCATGGAAATGATAAACATTGACCTCTACCTTGAAGAGTTTATCGTTGTATACCTCGGCGACATCCTGGTGTACACTTGCAACGTGGAGAAGCATAATGGAAATGTTCAAATAGTCATCAAAACATTCTTAAATAGTTTTTTTTGGAAACTCTCAAATTTTGACTTTGGTTTACGTTCGATTGAGTTTAATGGTCATGTCATTAACGACAAATGGACTTTTACCAATCAAAATATTGTGGAAGCAGACGCCTCTTGGCCAAAACTGACCATGCTTTGAGACATTTATTTTTATCTCCACCTATGCAATTTTTATGAGCGCTATGTAGAGAATTACACTTGAGTGTTAGCTTTTGTGTGTGACTTCACTTTGAGTGGCGATAGGGACACAAGTAAAAAGTACCGGTTGCTGTCTTCCATAGTACTCTTACGTAGGCAGAATAAAATAGTTATTCAATGAAGCAGTTGACTACGTCACGGCTACGGTCTCTTTTGATGAAGCCATTGGTGCTCTCCTCTGAGACGACCATGGTAATGTAGAGCAATCGGTTGCATACACATCCAAAAACCTATAAGGACCAGATGTCAAATACGTTATACACAAGGAGTTATTTGCAATCGTAAATGCACTTAAAACATGGTGGTACTATCTAGAATGCCGATGATACATCATGCACATTGACCACCACACACAATATGTGGAGATGCTACAGAACCTTAATCAAAGGTGTTCTCAATGGATAGAGTTTTTTGAATTGATGCTCCACTAAGATCACAAGTACGAGCTAAGGAAAGCAATCTTGGTAGACGTGTTTAGCCGTTGACCAAATCTGATGGCATAGGCACCAACATTATAGGTATAGCGAGATCTGTATGGGAAGCATGGTAGATACAAAGAGGTCAAGTTCTTGTACAACACACCATGTTGGTGGCGAGGATTCAGTTGACAAGTGGAAATTCCCATGAACGACAAACTTTGTTACATGCTTCTAAAGGCATGGCAAAAGACAGGTCAAGGTGGTAATTTTGGAGAAGATAAGATGTTGAAGAAGATTACAAAATTCTACGTGTGAGACAAGATGTAGTATGACGTGGCGCGATTCAATAAATCTTAAAATGTGTCACCTGATAAAGTTTTTGTCCTACGCGGCCTATGGAACTTTTACAACCGCTCCTCATTGGGGCGGGGCCATTGAACCACATTTTCGTGGACTTCATCACAAGCTTATCAGTCACACGTGAGGTATATGAAGCAATCGTTATGGTTGTTGATAGGTTATCCAAATGTTTGACTTGATTTTTACTACAACCACCGTCATCGCCAGGGGGACTCTGTGACTATCTTTTTGTATCATTTTGCAGCTACACGACGTGTTGAAAACCATCACCAACAACATGGATGGTCAATTCATGAGCGATTTTGAGCACAAATTGATAACTCAATACATGAATCAAACTCAGCTGTTTACAACATTGCTACTCCAAATTCACAACCAAATTGAGTGGACCTACCAAACACTTAAACAAATTCTTTAACCATTTTACTAACCTCATTGGACCGGTTGGGCAAACAAATACGCAAGCACTCAAAAAGTATATAACTTGACGATCTCCATAGTAATGGGTAAATTTTTGTGTGAAGTGGGGTATGACAAACGTCCTGTCAAATTGGCTTGACTTTATGGCTAGAGCAATATTTCTAGAATAAACGTGCAACACCGCGAATTCTCCAATATCCGAGATCAAACATGGAATTATTACGCAAAGACACTTGAGGCAATGAAATGAGTATTTGAAGGACATTACAATGACGACTTTATCGCCAACGGTGACAAAGTGCTTCATAGTTTGACCAACATCAAACTACTTGCAGTAGATTGTAGGAAACCCAAATCTTGATGGTCGGGATCATCTTACATTGAGCGGTTTTAAACCATTGTGGTTGTTCATCTCAAAATCATTGACACCATGCTTGTTCATCAATTGTTTCATATCAACAGACTCAAGCGGTGTCAAGACCTCAGAGTGAACTTTCCCCACAGCCTTTCGCGTTTCTTGTCTAGGTTGATGAGGGCACGGAGTTCATCATTGAGGAAATCCTTGACCATCGATGTTGTGGCAAAAAGCAGAATGTGTTTTCAAGGTACTTAGGTACAACGCCACACATAACATGTAGGAACTATATGACAACCTTCAAGACATCAATCACCTCATCGGCGGCTATTTCCCCCATAACCAGGCTACATCTTTGCATGCGTCAAGATAGTGTGTGTAAAAAGGGGAAAGCGTTACAAACTAGACGTACAGGAGCCCTTAATGTTGTTGAGTGAGCATTTTTGTCATTACACAATTTGCCTTCCGCCGGTGGAGACCTCAGTTTATACTCGACAGTGGAGGTCAATTCAACCAAATACTCTTGCCCTCTAGTGAAAATTCTCCCAATTTCTTACGACAAAGACCACTTTATGTAATTTACAATAGAAGTATGACGATACATTGATTGTTTTCTCAACGCACTGAATCATGTTTTTTTTAAGGTGCATCTTATATCTTCGCCGTGGATCCTCAAAGCCTCCCGACTTTTCAGCAAAGCTTCTTGAATTTGACCACTCACAACGCGACCGCACAAGAGTTTCTTGAGGATGGATGCAACAACCGTGAGTGTAACTCATTCGTAACTCGACACTTGTATACATATGTTGGATAGTTTTGGCACTTTGAATTGAAGTAAACTTACCGCCAACTACAAATTGTTCATGTTTCCCGTACTCTACATCATGTTCTACCTAGTAATTTCTACTTGCTTACCATTCATGTTCCATTTGGCATAACATTCAGCAGGCTTGTTTGATCTTGTTATGTTGGATCACGTTTACAACAAAACTTCTTCTTTATTCAATGGAAAACATATTTTTGATTTTTCATCCAAGTCTTTGTTTCGTTTTTCTGAATTGAGAGAGTTTATTTGCACACGTGGTTTTCTGTTTTTTTAGAATACTGTTTTGTGTCACATACACATGTTGAACCATGATGGTTGGAGTGGCTTGCACATGATTCAGTATTTTGCTTGGAGTCTATTGATTGTGTTTCTACTTTGGTGATTGTTGCAACAGGCAAGACGGCGCTCATCGAGATGTAGGGGTATGCCAGCTGACGCGGCGATCGCGCGCCTACATAAGGTTGCAGTATATCGTTTATGTGAAGAATACCGCGTATTCCCCGTTTCGTGATAAAGTAGACTAGACGCTTCTCATCATTATTTCTCTGAACGAGTGGGCCCCCTCTCCTCACATTTCCCTCAGTTAAGGTGGAGGCGCATGCCGCCGCGGTTTGCGCTAGCGCGGCCTGCGGTGGCAGGACAAAAACCCCGCAAATGCTTGCCAGGCTACGAAAACATCCTCGCTTCCGATTGACGCGGACGAGACCGTCGATATCCAGACTGTGCTTGTGAGGATTTGTCTCACCGTGCCTCGGACTCACAGGATGTAGTTGTTGAGAGCTGCAGCACAGTTGCGGAGTGCTCGACCAATACGTTCTTCGTCGAGACAGCGTCGTTTTCCGCTTCGCTCTCCACACCTGACCGCAGACTGCGCTGGTACAGAACGCTCTCTCGGCGACGCGGCACCGCGCCGCCTGGGCAAATCGCGCCGTGAGGGAAAGAGGCGGCGCGGTGCTACCGCCGCTGAAAAGGAGGCAGCGCAGCCGCGAGCTGTCCAGCAATCGCAGGCTGACAGCCGGGAATCCCTGGAGGATCCAAGTCGCCAGTACCTTGACCAGGACACCTCGGCACGACGTGAATTCCGCGGAGGCACGCGGAGGCGCAACGTCCCAAGTCACGCGGCCCAGAGCTACCAGGTAGCAGCTGTCACAAACTTCATACTCTGCAGCTGTTCAGAGACGGGTTTTCTCGAGGGCGGTCACCGGGACTTAACGCCGGTCGGCCAAAGTGGTCAGCTTCATCCTTCTTCAATCACCCATAGTGTCGCTTCAGCCATGGCTCGCGGACCGCCTGGGCCCGTACAGCGGGCAGTCGCGGCGCCGGCGCTCGCCTTCCTTCTCATTGCCGTCTTGTGCGCCTTCTCGCCACGCGCATTTGCCCAGACGGCCCCCGCGCCACCTGGCGCCGCAGCTGCCGAGGCCGCGGCGGCCGACTGCGGCTTCACCTCAGATGACTACGGCGAGGGTGTCACCGACGCCGTGCCGCTCTCTCCCTTCTGCGCCGTGGTGAAGCTCACCTCCACCTACCAGATGTATCCCGCCGACTTCTTCCAGCAGCATGGTCTGTGCCCGGACCAGGCGCTCAAGTACACGCTCAATGGCGCCACAGCTCCCACCTCCTTGACCTTCGCCAGCGCCGCCGACAGAAACGGAGAGAATCCCGGCACCACCAACTACATCGTGTCTGGGCTCGCTGCCGGAGACTTCAAGNGCGTCACGGCCGCCGCTGTGGAGACGTACGTCAAGGCCGCCAAGATGAACGGCTTCTGCGTGGAGACGTACGGACCGTCTGCGTACGCTGCCAGCGGAGCGCAGCCGCAGTTCCTCGGCGTTGAGGTGAGTTCTAGTCCTCCGCGAAAATTTTCTCTGTGAAAAATCATCGTCTTTCCCACAGAATTTCTCCTTGCTTGGGTGACCGCACGCTAGTTGTGCCGAAGCGCAGCTGCTGGGGGTGGCCCGGATAGCGTCCCTTGTCCACGTGGCGCGCTTCGGTTCTCCCTTCGCCCTCGAATCGACAGCTAGCCGTGTACGCCCCGAGACGGGATTCACCTTGCTTGGTGCCTCCACTCGTTGCTCTCCCTCCTCCTCTTCTGAGCCGTTCGACACTTCCTGTGGACGTCCGAGTCAGCCCGGCTGACCGACGGCCATGTCTTCCACATAGGGATGCCTTGCAGGAACATGTGTACCACATGTTCTTTTTTTCACGCAACCTTCCCCTCGCTTCTCCCCGCTTCTCCCTGTTCCTCGCTTGCACATGTCTGATCGCAGGACTTCGCGACAGGTCGGCTGATGCTGTACGCGCAGCTGCAGGCCAAGACCGGCTGTTCGGTGAAGGATGTTGTCTTCCTCAATCGTGAGTGTGCCCTCAGCCCCTCTCCCCCGCCACCCCTTGTTTTTCTTTTTTTCCAGATTTGCTGCTTCTCCTACCTTCTGCTACCCACAAGCGACACGACTATAGAACGGCAAACAGGATTTTTGCCCGAGTCGCTCTGTAGATTACATGAACGTTGAGCCTTGATACGTCCCACGGACAGCATCACGTGTGCCTAAACATCTGTCCGAACACAACAGAGGCTCTCGCGCTCGAGTCTGCTTTGAATCCTGTAAGATTTTCCCGAGCCGCAGTCTCGTTTGCCGTTCGTGTCACACGACGAAACTACGGTTGGTATGAATAGCACTTGTGAAGATAACGTCACGGCAACAGCTCCTTTTCATTTCTGATGCAACAGCCTCCATGCTGCTGCTGCTGCTGCTGCTGCTGCTGCTGTTGCTTGTAGACCCATTTCTTTCCACTGATTCTGCTCCTCCTCCTCCTGCTGCTGCTGCTGCTGCTGCTGCTGCTGCCTGCTGCCTGCGCTGCCTGCTCTACCTGCGCTGCTTGCACTGTTGCTGACTGTCCGATTCCAACCGTGCAGCCGATCCGATGCAGTCCAAGTGTGGCATTCCCGCGCCTCCAACCGTAGCAGAGTCCCGGTGAGCTTTCTTGAATGGCCCCTCACCCTGATGCTGCCGTTCACACTGACCCCCACTCTCACCCTGATGCTGCCGTTCACACTGACCCCCACTCTCACCCTGATGCTGCCGTTCACACTGACCCTCACTCTCACCCTGATGCTGCCGTTCACACTGACCCTCACTCTCACCCTCATGCTGCCGTTGACACTGACCCTCACTCTCACCCTCATACTGCCGTTCACACTGACCCTCACTCTCACCCTGATGCTGCCGTTCACACTGACCCTCACTCTCACCCTGATGCTGTCGTTGACACTGACCCTCACTCTTACCCTGATGCTGCCGTTCACACTGACCCTCACTCTCACCCTGATGCTGCCGTTTATGCTGTCTGTTACCCTGACCCTGACCCTGACCCTGATCCTGAAGCTATGTTCCATTATCGGACCGCTTCCTCCCTGCTGCCCCCCTTCTTGCCATTGCAGCAAGCAATTTCTGCAGTGCGCGGCGCAGCAGGCCCTACCCCTCATCCTCGACGCGCTCAAGAACATGCTCAAGAACAGCGCCAACCAGACAGTGCCCACCTTTGAGAACAAGACAAGCGCCAGCGGAAAAACGACGGTCACCACTGTCGGCACGGACACCAACAAGACGTCAGTCACGCAGAAGCTGCGGCAGCGCGGTGCGGCGCTGCTATCCGCCGCTGCCAGCAGCATCAAGGACCTGTCAGGGTCGTTCGAGTACGACGGCAAACTCCAATGGGCGCTCAACTTCTCGGCGGCGCTCGGTGACATCCCCGGCCCCACCAACCTCACTGCCTTCCAACTCCTCAAGCGTACACTCGAGCAGTGCGCGCCTTTCATCGATGTCAATGTGAGCTCCGCACCTCTTTAATTCCTCCCCCTCTCCCTCCCTCCCTCCCTCCCTC